>JALPQI010008582.1:0-48655 GCA_025490895.1 Thaumatotibia leucotreta
TGTTCTATCGTCTGTACAATGGGTTGTGCTCTGAAGAACTGTTCGACATGATGCCAACGTCCAATTTTCATCATCGCACCGCTCGCCACCGACTGGGCGCTCATCCTCATACCTTGCAACCTAAATGGTCGCGCACCGTGCGGTTTCAGAGGAATTTCCTCCCGCGGACGGTCCGTCTGTGGAATGAGCTCCCTGCAGAGGTTTTTCCCGTTGGACTACAGTATGGGGTTCTTCAAAAGAGGAGTGTACAAGTTCTTATTGGGTCGGCAACGCGCATGTGACACCCCTGGGGTTGCAAGCGCCCATAGGCTACGGTGACTGCTTTCCATCAGGCGGGCCGTATGCTTGTTTGCCACCGACGTGGTATAAAAAATAAAATAAAAAAAATAGTTATTAGCCGTGTGGAGACGGTAGTAAGATTACATTTGTCACCACCCCAACTCTTCCCGTTGGTGTCGTAAGAGTCGGTTAAAGGATTGAAGTGTCATTGACTATTTATTTATCAATGGGTAGTAGTGTGAGTAGTGTGTCCACTATGATGGGCAGCAGCATCATCATAGTGGACACACTACTCCCGATTATGGGTATATATTAACCTCCTAATGCGTCCATGCGCATAGGCTAAGGAAAGGACATTGCCCATGCAGCCGTGAACTAATAGGTGCTGATCTACCTTTTCCTACATAGATTATGTGTACAAATGCCACTTTTCTTAATTATATTGTACTTGTAAAATATAGCTGCGTAATTGTACGGTATACTACACAGAACATCGCTATCACAATTAATACTAATATGCATCTTGCTCTTAGATACTTCTATTCAATAGCTATTAGCATTGGTAGGTACGTTAATACTTCTTCTTTACAACCGCTATTTTTGAAAATATTACTAGCATTTAATTCTCTATTGAACCTCCATGGGTCTTCAGACCTTATGGTATCGACTGTAGGGTCGGTAATGAAACGAAGTTTGTTAATATTAAAACATTAAATAATGCCTTAGAACGCATGTACTAAAACAGATTATTCATAACTATCAATACATAGCTCATAGCTACAATAATAATTTGACTGAAAGCCTAAATTTGCAATCCGTAACGAACTTTACGTGTTTCTCGACTTTCTCGCCACCTTCACACCTCGAAGACAATTTGTCGCATTTTGACATTAAAACGCAATGTATTTTATCGCTCAAGGTACACTTGTGCTACGAATTTTGAGGATATCTCGCGTGGGACTTTCAAGCGAAATAATTATGTCGCTTTGATAGATCATCGCGAGTCAGCGTTATCTCGCGCGCATGTTGTGCTACTAATTCGTGACATAGCTCGAGAAAACTCTATGTCGCAGTTTTTGTCGTCCCGCGCCCATGATGTGCTTGCCGTGCAGGTAGGTCTTGAGGGTGCGCCAAAGTATTTATAAAATTGCAACTTAGATTATTGAAACTCCGAAAATTTTTCTTATACAATTTAACTTCATAATGATCGGTATTTAGAATAATCTTTGTTCATAATCATCACCACATAGAATTATTTATGTTCATAATATTGTTTTTCATACATATTTTTAGTACTAACTTTTATGTTTATATAATTTTTCACTATACTTATTTTATGCTATATATTCTAATGTTATAGGTATTTATTTTTATCTGTACTGGTTTTATGTATGAATTATTTTTGTTTAATTAAATACAAATCGTACTATTACTGTAAACTAGCTACCTGCACAAATCAGGTTGTGGCAGAGTAGGTACTGTACTAAACGGGTTCCCTCTAAACTTTTTTTGTCCGAAACGCTTAGGACATAACAGACTTGGTGTGATCTATTTTGGCATCAACTTAATGAGACAGAAACATCACTTGGCTTAAATAACAATATTTCGAATATTATTTTGTCAGAAACTATCTTGGCATATCATTAATTACGCCGAGTGTTATAAGACAGAAATTAGATTTGCATTTTTTTTTGGGCATGTAGCCACATGTTCGAAACTTGCCTTTTTCGTCAGGCAGAATTTGCTGTGAGGGTGAAAATTTCTGCAGTGAGCGAGCGAAGCGAGCGAACAAAACCTTCCGGGGCAGATCCGACTCGGATAGGTAAGGTTAGAAGACTAAGGCGGGAGCAAAGCTCCCGCCTTAGTCTTCGAGGTTATTTTTTTTTAGCAACCTAGAAAGTACTCAGCTCAGTAACACAGTAAGTAACGTATAGAATATTACTACTACCTCGATTATATTGAGAGGTTGTAATTATTTCTTCTCTGTTATGCTAAAACAAACTATGCCGATACTTTTTATGCACATCCAGATTATGCCTCATCATAAATAGGAACATCGAAATTATGCTCGAATAATATTCGAACAACTCGAAATCTGCCACAAAGAAATATGCTAAAGTTGAGTATGTCACAACAGTTTCTGCACAAAGCCCATTATGACTACATATTTTTTTTGTTCTTCATAAAAGAATTATACTCATACTCATACTCATTTATTAGTAAAATATATTTACAATTTTACAAGTCAAAAGTAGGGTACACAATTCAAATACAACTTACATCATTTTATAACATACATATGTCCAGGTATAATTAAATTTTAATGTCAACAGTGTCATTATAAATAATAAATAAGAAACTATTCAAATACAATTAACATACAAATTATTCATAATTTAAGTTTTCAAAAATTCATCTAGACCGTAAAATGCTTGCGCAGTTAACCATTTCCTTAATTTATTGTAAAATGTAGTATTGTTTTCAATTATCTTAATCTTGTCGGGTAATTTGTTGTACAGACTTGGACCAACGATATGCATGGTTTTTGAGGATTTAGCTAGTCGGCAACATGTCGTGTCAAGTGTATATTTGTTTTGTTCAGCGATTCTTTTGCTCTTATATAATTTTGTTGGAAATATGTGTATATTAGTTCGTACGTATTTAATTATGTAGAATATATACAGGGTGTTTTTTTTTCGACCGTTCAAATTCTACGTAGTGAATGTGTCGGTCATACTGACCAACTTTTACTATGGGGACAAAGTCGAAATCGCGAAAAAAAAATCAGCTGTTTCATACATTTCGGCCGGCGTAATGCCGCCAATTTGTATGAAACAGCTGATTTTTTTTTCGCGATTTCGACTTTGTCCCCATAGTAAAAGTTGGTGAGTATGACCTACACATTCACTACGTAGAATTTGAACGTTCGAAAAATAACACCCTGTATTGTGAGGTAAATGTCATAATATTATTATTTATGAATAGTGGTCGAGCATGTGTGTCATGCATGTGGTACATGTGAGATTATCCGGATCGCGCGTTTTTGGAGTACAAATACTCGTTGCCATTCCGCTGCTGTACCCCAAAGCTCCAGACCGTAACACATCGTCGAGTGAAACAGTGCAAAATAACTCGATCTAAGCTGTTTTCTTGATAATATTCGTGCTAATCTACTCAGAGCGAAGCATGCGCCGGACAATTTGCCACATACAACGTCAATGTGCACATTCCATTTCAATACTGAATCTAGAGTCACGCCCAGGAACTTGGCGTTGCTCACCTGCAAGAGGTTGTTACCGTCTACATTGATGGCGAGTGGACGTGGAGGTTTGCCGCCAAGAGTAATGTGCATCACTTGAGTTTTTTCTAAATTAAATACAAGACCATTTACATTAAACCATAGCTGAAGTTTTGAAACTTCGGAGGCTATTGATTCCTCACCTATACCACAACAGAGTGAACCTAATGGGAAAATGTTTATAAATAAACAATTTATTTCAAATAACTTTATGAGTATAGATTAATCTACTTGACGACTTTAGGAGGATAAAATTTCGAAATAAAAATCGTTATAAACTTTGTAGGTAGAAGTAAAATTTTTAGTAAGAAAAAAAGTATGAGAAAAAATTTTCGGAGTAATGATGATTATGAGTAAAAAACGGTATTAGTAAAAATATTCGAAGAAAAAATTGTATAAGTGCCAATATGGACCCCTTGAATGTATACCTAATACCTATAGGTATTATTATGAATATACTAAATACCCGAGTATGGGGGTTCGGTGATATAAGGCAGGTTTATCACTATCCAACATCGTAACGACGCTATTCCCGTTTAATAAAGCGGCGCATACACGGTTCGACTAAAGCCTTCTTTCTATGCGATTTACGCGTTTTTGGGTAGTTCTATGCGATTATTCAGTCGCAACAATCAAGTCATTACCATTCCCAAATTATTGACGAACTGCGAATAAATAGTGGAGTCATTTTCGATTATCTTGTGGTTTGTCTGCTATTCTGGCATAATAGTCTTGTTTTCTTTTATAAAACGGTAAATAAAGTGGTGATGGTAATGAACAAAAAAAAATTTTCTGTCCTTTATTTTCCGTTTTGTAAAAGCAAACGAGACTATTATGCCAGAATAGCAGAAAAACATGCGTCTGCTACAAGATGACCGAAAATGACTCCACTATTTATACGCAGTTCGTCAATAATTTGGGAATGGTAATGACTTGATTTGTGCGGAATAATCGCATAGAACTACCCTTCATTAGGGATTTTTTGTAGATCTCGTCATCATCATATCAGCCGAAATTCGTCCACTGCTGAACATTGGCCTCCCCCAAAGATTGCCACAATGACCGGTCCTGTGCCGCATCCAGCGGACTCCTGCGACCTTCACCAGGTCATCAGTCCACCTTGTTTCCCCGCGCTGCGTTTTCCGGTACGTGGCAGCCAATCGAGAACCTTACCGCCCCAACGGCCATTTTAGATCTAAGAACTTCGAAAATCGTAAATACTTATCGAGCGTTTGTCTATTTCCAACGCTAGGCTTAGCACATGATTGGTGCGACAGTATGTCGCCGCGAGATAGATCTCGCGTCCTTCACTAGCTATATTAATTATTAACTAAAGAGGGACGGACGAACTATCTCGCGGCGAGATACTGTCGCGTCAATCATGTGCTAAGCATACAGGTGTCATCTTTGTGTGTCGATTAGAAGAAAAAATTACATACTTAAGGGTCGGATAGATGTGGGAAATTTTTGAGATTCTGTCAAATTTCCCCATTTCGCACACACGCGCACTTCACGCACACTACCTCATTTTACCGAGCGGGGTCATTGACCCTTGGTGATTTTTTTAATGAATGCGGCCGAGTTTGTAATTTATTACTACCTGTTTTGAATAATTACACTTGTCAAAGTACTAGATGGTAAAAAAGATAGAGAGGGATAGATTTTATAAGACTATCCTTGTCTTTTCGAGTCGTCTCAATGCAATGCAAAAGACAGATTTAATATATCGGGCTTGTAACCAATGCGTGTAATAGTACATTGTGCATCACGGGAGGTAAGTACGGAATTACTAACGAGAGTGTTAGAAGCCCGACGCCATTAGGCGGAGGGCTTTTATGACTCGAGTTAGTATTCCGCTTACCGACCGTGATGCATACAATGTTTTTCATCACACTTGTCAACCAAAAAATAAGTTTTAAGACATCATCATCATCATCATCATCATCAGCCCATAGTCGTCCACTGCTGGACATAGGCCTTCCCCAATTCGCGCCACCATACTCGGCATAGACATAATAGTATTAAATGACGTACTGACATTTCTATTACTCCCGCTACGCACGCAAGCAATGGCGCGCTTAGACAGCAAGTGTGATGAAAAATATTTTTATAGGCATATAATAGTTCTCGCACTAGTGAGGCAAAAATCTATACTGAAAATGGATTTTCAATACAGATCAATCAATTTGTTACAGTCACCATCAGATATATCTGAGCGACCACGGCACTCAAAAATATCTGAGCATGCCAATAGAGGCCTGCTCAGATATTTATGAGTACCCTGGCCGCTCTGCTATATCAGATGGCGACTGTACAGCATCGTATTCTGATTAGGTAATAGTAAGAGAAAAAAATCCGCGGAAGAACAAAATTGACTTGGTTCGAGAGTATGCCTGTTTGACCAACTGGTAAGGCAAGCCCACGTCTTATTGTCCACTATAATTTAAAAAAAAAAAACTATTTTTTCTGATCGGAACACGATACTGTTGAATATAGGCCCTAAGTATTCACTACCACCAGCTTTTCGTAGACATTCAACTTTCCCACTGCTGTGTGCGTCAAACGCACAAGAGTCCACCAACGATTGCACATGCACAGTGCCAACGACGCACATTTGCTAGTCCATACTAATTTGACATTTACAGAATTCGCTTCGGTGTAATGTTTGGTGAAGTAGTTTCCGTGAAAAGCCAAATGAATGGAATTATGCATTACATCTGTATAATTATTATGTGACTTACCAGCAGTTATCAGGTTTTAGGGAGCTTATTTTACTAAATTAAATTGCATTCATTATAAAAATAAAAATGCGCATAGGTAAAACATTAAGACTTTTATTATTTATTATACACAATTACAACTGTAAATTGAAGAATTACAGTTAAAAGAAAAAAATAGATCCTAAAAAAATTATTACATTCACTAATTTAACCCATTCAATGCCGAAGACGCGAATTCGCGTCCTATGCATGCGTAAACGTGATGCCGAGGACGCAAATTCGCGTCCTCGAGTTATTTCTTTTTTTTTGCTAGAAATCAACTGTACTTAAAAGCTGATACCAAAATGTTATTTTATTTATGGAGGATAATATTATACCGTCGCTGGTTTCTGGATTCAATGCATTTGTAATTTTCATAATTCTTATCTCGGATGCCGAAGACGCGAATTCGCGTCCTGTGTATGCGTAAACAAGATGCCGAGGACGCGAATTAGCGTCCTTCAAGTGTGAAATAACCTAATGCCGCAGACGCGAATTCGCGTCCTTGAAGTGTGATAATATAACCTAATGCCGCGGACGCGAATTCGCGTCCATTGAAATGTTAACGTGATGCCGTGGACGCGAATTCGCGTCGTCGCGTAGAAGGCGGCGGCGCTGCGTGATAATTAAAAATATGGGGCGTCAGCAATGAATGGGTTAATATTTGATGTCATAATATAGGTACTAAATAAACAATGCATAAACATGCAATTTATGCATGAGCCCATAGCTGAAACAGCTTTATGGTTTACATCCATACTATCATCGCAGCGTTCATCAGAACTGACATTAAATTTCTCTTGCACATTTCACACTGAAAATTAAATTTCGAGTGCAGTCCCTTTCATTTTTCAGATTTAATTTTCATATAAGAAAAAATACACCCAAATTATGGGCCATGATCATTGATCTTAGCTAATTGATCCAGAAAATGTTGTACATTAATTATCCGTCGCCCTGTAATTGGACTATTTACATGACTAGTACCTTTCTCTATAATAAATTCATGCTCTTCCTCTGGCAACTCCTGGTTCCTATAATAAAAAAGTTAGATAAGTTATATTATTAGTCAGCCTTCTCCGTAGCCTACTTAGTAGTGAATGTGCTTATGATGCTGGAGGATCCGGGTTCAAGTCCCAGCGAAGGCATTAAATATTTGAGTATTTATTATCAGTATTATCTCAACTCGAACTTATTCGAAAAAGGGTTGATTATCTCTAATCCAAGCGGAATCCAGGAAATTTCATATAACATTAAAGACTCTAAATATGGCTAGGAATACAACATTAAAATATGTCGCAACTCGCAATGCTCGCGAGCAGCCTGTACTCGTATGTACTGATCTATTATACAGGGCGTCCCACGGCGATGCCACATGGAGGGAAAGTACCTTAAATATCATAGATAGCATATTTTACTGAAAGAAGATTCCTTTTATGTTTAAAACTGAATAAAACAGCATTCTTTTTTTTTTGAAAAACAATTGTATGGAAAAAAAATATCGCGACGTCGGAGAAAAAATACCTTAATTACCTATTGTAAAGGAATATCTTACTGAAAGAAGACATTATTTCGATTTACAAAAACAAGTTGAATTGCATTTTGAATTATTTCATGGTTAAACCGGGATTCGAACCCGCTAATGTATGATATCACATAGCTAAAATTCATTGGCCGTGTGGTGACAGTAGTAAGAATACATTTGTCACCACCCCAACTCCTGCGGGTGTCGTAAGAGTCGACTAAGGGATTGAAGTGTCACTGACCATTATTTGATAAAAGATTGATGATGGGCAGCAGCGTCATCATAGTGGAAACATTACTGCGATCGCCAATCCGCTTGCCCAGCGTGGCGATTATAGGCATTTGCCTCCTAATCCGTCCACACGCGTAATTAAAAGGAGAGGCCTAAGTCCAGCAGTAGACTATCATAGGCTGATGATGATGATATGATGATAAAATTCATAAATCCTGAACTATTATAGATAGTCTTCTAGAAAGGTTCAAAATGGCGTTAAAATCCAAAAATAAAAAATGTTTTTCACTTATCCTGTTAAGATTAGTTAAGATAAGTTGTACCCATTGTAATGTAGCAATTTTAGTTTTAGTTTTGTAGTTAAGGTTTTTATTTTTACTTTTTATTGTGTAACTAGCATGTAAATGATTATCTGTTAATAAATAATTTGATTTGTATTTTGTTACAACAATATGACTCAGGAATAAACAATGACTCATGGTTTATCGAGAACATAAAATAAAAAAAATCACATACCGACTTTAGTAGCTGTGCCTACGTTATGAACATATGTATGCTTACAAATATTGCAACGATTAATTGAACCAGATTTTGGTGGGCCGATTTTGGTGAGAGGAGAAGTATGCTTACTTAACTTCGATAACAATACAATAGATGAACCTGACCTGATGAAGAATTGAAAGGTATCTATAGGCCCAATTGATCTGAACTTTAGTAAGTATGCCTTTGGTGACAAAACTACTGTAAGGTGTAATAGTGCGGGTTTGATGAGTTGGAGGATGATCATAATATTATACTGTGTGAATATTATTATTATTACATCTTATTGTAGTTTTGTTCGGTTCATTCTTAGAAATCGATGACTAGCAGAAAGCTGTGTCCTTACACATTGTCTGAGGCGGTTTCATTTGCCAGAGGAATTCCGTTGCCTCATTTAATCGTTGACTGCGTTTCATTAGTAGGATCGCTTACTCTAAAACAATAAATCGTCCATTAATTCTATAAATAATTCATTTAAAAAATTCAATAGGACGATTTAAAGTGTCCATAGCCAAAATGACAAGAACGGAAACCTTATAGATTCGTTATGGCCGTCTGTCATAGACGATTTACTCTCAAACTGTAAGTACTACTAGAATAGGAGATCTGTCTTCAGGGGTAATTCGGCCAAAAACGAAGTACATTTTTTTTAGTTCATCTTCCGCGTCTTTTTAACATACTATAAGAGTAGAGAAAAATCCAAGTAGATTTTTTGTTGATCTTGAACAGAAACAGAATCGATTGGCATAAAAAAAAAGTTTTTCAAAAATGACAATTTTTTCGCACTTATCTATTGTTTACACACATACAGGGTGGAAATTATTTTTGGGTCAGTAAGGACAGCTACCAGATCCAGAGTAGCTACGCGAAAATGGTCTTAGAAAACCTTCCTTCGATTTTAAATTAATGAAAATTGGCAATTACAGATTTTGTAAAAAACATACAGGGTGCGAGAAAATTGTCACATTTGACAAACTTTTTTTTATACCAATCGATCCAGTTAATGCTCCAAGACCTGAACAACGCAAGCCTTCAAGTTGGACTTCATATGAATCGCACAAAGACTCAGGTGATGACTAACAGCACGAAACGTAGGGTCGAGGTAGACGGGCGGACGATACATTATGTCGATGAGTATAGTATATCTACTTGGGCCAGCTAGTCTCTTTCAGCAAGGAAGTTTAACGCCGTGTTAAAAATGCCTGGAAGAGCTACTGGTCCATGAAAGAGCTAATGAAGGGTGACCTTCCAATGTCACTGAAGCGCAAACTAGTCGACATGTGTATCCTGCCCGTCCTAACCTACGGTGCCCAAACATGGTCACTCAGCGAAAGTCATACGTCCAAATTGAAAGTCTGGCAGCGAGCAATGGAGCGCAGCATTTTAGGTGTAACGACGATGGATCTGGAACACTACGCTGCGCTCCAAAACACGCATAGCTGACGTGGTGAAAAGACTGCCAGGCTAAAGTGGGATTGGGCCGACCACGTCTACCGCATGCATCCAGAAAGGTGGGTTATTACAGCCACCAAGTGGATGCCGCAAACTACGCGGGGACGAGGCAGGCCCAGGCGGAGATAGCGGGACGACTTGGACGCCTTCGCCAACAATTGGCCAGACTTGACACCGAACCGGGAGCTGTGGAGATCTGAGGGAGAGGCATTTGCCCAGCAGTGGGACACGTCTACAGGCTAGAAAAAAAATCGATCCTGTTTATTTTCAGGATCAATAGCTTGTATAGACCCAAAAAAAAGTTTTCGGCTAGAAAAGCCGCAAATCGAGATTTAAAATTCCTAATATTCTCATACAAATTGTATGAATGTTATAAAATATTTTTTTCACGCTTAATTTTTTTATGTCATTCGGCTTCATTTGTATCCAGTACCAATAGTTTCTTAGGGGTCAACTTATAGCAATGTATAAAAAAGCCAAAATTTCAAGAAAACTGTTTTTATACATTTACTATGGAAAAAAAGTGAAAGTTTAATTGCATC
The DNA here is from genome assembly GCA_025490895.1 of Thaumatotibia leucotreta. Lineage (NCBI taxonomy): Eukaryota > Metazoa > Arthropoda > Insecta > Lepidoptera > Tortricidae > Thaumatotibia > Thaumatotibia leucotreta. Next base: position 10,627 of record JALPQI010008582.1, read on the forward strand.
ATCAGTCACGATAATTAGTCCTCCTATGCTAAATGACAATAATACCTACTGTGTGGAAACATTAACTATATTCATTATCTCGATTTGCGACTTTTCTAGCCATTAAATTTTTTTTGTTCCCATACAAGCTTTTAATCCTGAACAGAAACAGGATCGATTGGCATTAAAAAAAGTTTATCAAAAATGACAATTTTCTCGCAACCTGTATGTTTTTTCCAAAATCAGTAAACGCCAATTTTCATTAATTTAAAATCGAGGAAGGTCTTATAAGACCATATTCGCGGAACTACTCTGGATCTGGTAGCTGCCCTCACTGACCCAAAAATAATTTCCACCCTGTCTATATTACTATATATAAAAAAATAATACTTATACGTGCAAAATTGCAAATAGCAATATTAGGGGTTTATATACCTATCATTTGCGGGTTGTAACCTTATTTTCTTTCTTGGTATAGACGACGTCAGTGTTCGTTTATTTCTTTTGTTCCCCATTTGAACAAAGCTGAAAACTTAGGAAAAAAGTGTTGAAAAAATCATAAGAAATCAAAAGACTTCACTCAAGAAAGACCAACTAACCGAACGAAATAATAGTAAAGGGTCATTCCAAGTGAAGTCAACAAATCGAGTGTGCTGCATGGTTTCTGATTTGAATGAAAAAAATTGAGGATATACTTCATGGTGGCAGAAGTGCTGAACCACCATCAGTTTTCTTTTATATCTTTTAGTTTCCAAGTTTTGCCCTTTCAAAATTCAGAGTGGGGTCATTGAATTCGTGCTTGTGAAAAAACAGGCATAACTTTTTTTATATAAAAGGTAACGAAATAATTACTTGCCGTGTTCATCTTGTAAAATAAAGATAAATGTGTTAGAGGAACTACTTGTAATAGAAAAATATAAATGAAAATTGAGACTTTCGAAAATGCTCATGTTTGACTCTACAAAAATCAGTGTGGAAGATAAGATATTTTTTTGTTTTAATCATAAATTATAGATGATATCTTCTTTAATTAGATTTCGAAAAAAAGTTTTGTTATTTTGCCTAGGTATTTTCCGAAACACGATTTTTTAAACTGCTTATCTAGTGCATTTTTTCTCTTGTTATATTTATGCAGATTAAAATATAAATATGATCTTAAACTTTTAAATGCCTATGAATTCAATGAGAAAATTTTGGATTAAATCCAGGCGATTGAAATTGACTGTATATGTATACACCATGCCTGTTAATGATCCGAAAAAAATTAACCACGTATTTCTAACAGCGTTTACAAATATATTGACAAAGTAATAATTATTTCGTTACCTCTCGTAGAAAAAAAATTAGGTCGGATTTTGTACAAGCAGGAATTTGACCCCACTCTTAACTTTGAATTGGCAAAACTTGGAAATTAAAAGATAAAAAAGAAAACTGGTGGTGATTCAGCACTTCTGCTACCTCAATTTTTTTCTTTCAAATCAGAAACTGTTCCTCGCTATAGTGAGGGGAAAAGTTTTTTGTTACACACGAGTGCAAATGTATTTTACTTCTCGTAAGCTCTCGTTCTTCTCGTTCTCGTTGCTACGCTCAGGTTTCTATTTTAAAACTATGGAACCCTTTCGCTTGCTCGTGTTTCAATTTCATGCTCGCGGGTAAAATACAACTTTGCACCCTTGTACAACAATAGTACATTGTGCATCAAGGGAGGTAAGTACGGAATTACTAACGAGAGTGTTAGAAGCCCGACGCCGTTAGGCGGAGGGCTTTTAAGACTCAAGTTAGTATTCCGCTTACCGACCGTGATGCATACAATGTTTTTCATCACACTTGCCGACAAAAAAATTAGTTTAAAAACATAATATTATTAAATGACGTACTGACATTTGTATTACTCCCTAGGGAATTTCACTTTTCTATTACTCCCGCTGCGCGCGCAAACATTGGCGCGCTTAGGCAGCAAGTGTGATGAAAACAACTATTTCTTTATAGAAGATTGATGATGAGCAGCAGCAGCACAGCATCGTCACAGTGAACAAATTACTGCGATCGCCAACCCTTTTGCCAGCGTGGTGATTATGGGCATTTACCTCCTAATGTCCAATACGCATAGTTAATAGGATCACCTTGTATATTATTCTATCCATTTATCGGCCTGATTAATATGTACACTATACAAAGTTGCAAATTTCTAATTCTAACGGTCACTCAGTTATGCTGCGGACAGACAGACAGATAGACAGACAGACAAACAGACGGACGTAGCGAAAGTATAAGGGTTCCTAGTTTACTACGGAACCCTAAAATCTCGTGTCGATTTAAAACATTCCTTTCAGTCGTGTTTTCTTTTATCGCCAACTTTTTTCACACTTGTATCGTAATGTCATCATCATCATCCATCATCATCATCATATCAGACGAAAGACACTCCACTGCTGAACATAGGCCTCTCCCAAAGATTGCCACAATGACCGATCCCGCATCCAGCGGACCCTGGGGCAAGAATTTTTTTTTGTGTTTAGCGGTTAATTACGAAAACGTTAACTTACAAAAAAAAACTGTCTTTTGTAACCCGAATTTCTCTTTTTTCGTGTGACTGATATGTAGGTATACCTGTACCAAATTGCAAATTTGTTATACTAACGGCCTGAGCTATGCTGCGGACAGACAGACGGACAGACGGACAGACGGACATGGCGAAACTATAAGAGTTCCTCGTTTACCACGGAACCCTAAAAAGGTTGGAATTAATTTTGGGTCTATATCGGGTGGCATAATTTTTTTATTTCAAAAAATTTGTCGCATACCAACTTTACGCCGAAAAATGAATGGCCCAAACATTGTTGCACATATTTTTGTGTTGCCGAAATTGTTGATCCTAACTTGGTTGTTCCTAACTATCGTTTGTCCTAATGATTTTCGTGTCTAATGTGTAATGTATCGAATAATAATTGTGCATAATTGTGATGATCCTACTATTTAATGTACTAAAACTAACTACCTTTAAAAAAATATTTTCCTTAAACTTAACCCACCCTTAAACCACCCAACCCTGTTGTCCAAAGAATTTTAGTCATCAGTACCGATACGGACCTAGGAACCGGTCGACGAAGCCCCGCTGCGCGGGACTTCTATTCCTGATCTAAGGGATAAAAGATACCTAACGAACCTATCCAGGTTAGAGTAGGGGAGGTACAGATTCATTATTTTCTAATACAGGGGGCTTCGCCCCTGAGCTCCCCTTGTGGGGCGCTTCGCTCTCCCGTCGCCCCTTTTTCGGGTTTACAAGAATGAGGATGGGTAAACAATTGATTAAAAATACTTAAGTATTTTATAGACTACGCCTTTCACTCCGCCCTATCCTAGAAACCTAACCATTCCAAGTCGGTTTTACCCTGGCTTATTACTTGAACATTATTTTAAACCATTCACCATATTGTTAATATGCTTTCCTCAATGAAATTTCAGACATAACAATTGTAGGCGCAAAGAAAATTGACAGTTGAGCAGTAGGAAAAACAATATTAATCACAATGAACATTATGATTATTAAGCTTTAGGTAATTCGACGTTCGAGTAATCAATATTAGGATAAATATAGTGTAGGTGTTTTAAATGTCTATGCGCAAAATAAAGTAGGCTAAACGAGTATGCCATTTAACACTATGCCAAACGTTCTCGGCCAAAACATTTTAGGACAATCGACGTTATACAACACGACAGGCACCCCTTAATTTTATCTTAGAAATATACTCTTCAGACAAAGTTTCGGTTCAAAGAAATTGTTTTTGTTCACTTGTATGACGATGAACACTGTCACTGGCGTCGAAAGTGTTAAAAGGGATAAATATTTAAAAAAACTGAAATCGATTGTCTTATTTTTTAATCAGCAGTTGGAATACGACGTATCAAGTCGCTATCTTTCAAATCACACTATTTCCATACAAACTTTCAACTACCTTTTAACCACTTTAGGGTTTAAATTTTATAAAATGGTTTCTTATTTTGTATACAAATAATTATATAAGTAACCTTCTGTATAAATGCCATCTTTCTAGCCCTAGTAATTTACACTAAATTTATAATCTACCTTAGTCTCCTTGAACAAAATCTACAGCCCTATTTAACCCTCTCAATCATGAAATTTCCCTACTCTCTGATATATTATTGCTTTTTTCGTACTATTTTACTTAGTAAATCTCCTACAATGTTTTAGGTATCCAATTGTAAATTTGCATCCCCTTGTTATAAAATACTTTTATAGGGATTATTATAGCTTTAAGTTAAACTTCAACACAATAAAAATTCTAATCCCCTTTTAACCTTTAAGAAATGATTAAATTACATTTCTTGTACCCTTGTAAAATACCTCATTAATATTAAAGTTACAAGTTTCTAAATTAAAATAAATTTGGATCCCACCTTTGCACTCTTATCTTACCAGAAAAAACAGCTTATACACGAAGATTGACATTGTCATTCAAATGAACAATAAGTTGAGTCTCTAATTGTTTACATTTATTTTTATCAATGTACAAAATACGCAATAGAACGTCGAATTAACAAGATTATGTTTGTAATTTACCATTTTTGAAGTTACCTACTGTCAGCCTCCGTAGCCTAGTTGGTAGTGACCCTGCCTTACCTGCCTATGAAGCTGGAGGTTCCGGGTTCGAATCCCGGCGAGGGCATTCTTTGTGTATTTATTTATCACAAATGTTTGTTCCTTGGTCATGGCTGTATATGTATTTAAGTATCTATATGTATCTATCTATTATATATATATCGTCGCAAATATCACGTTACAAGCCTTAATTGAGCTTACCGTGGGACTAGGTCGATTTGTGTAAGATGTCCCAAGATATTTATATATTTATTTATTTTACCTACGTCACATAAACGTGTACGTACGAGTATTTGCTCGTGCTATGATCAAAACATAGTACCTACCTACCGAAAAAAAGCAACATTATTATTAGGTACTTTGTTTGTGCAATATGCAACACGAAAGTTACCTCTTACCTACATGTATCCTAGGTACCTAAATGGAGGCACGAGGTTAAATAAAAACATCAAAATTTATGCAAGGTACCTACATCATTTTTGCGTAAAGGTGCGTTCAAACTAAAAGAGCATTCGCTGTTCTAACCTCCCACTCTACGAAATTCGATCGGTACACAAAACGTGATTGGTTGATTTCTTAGAACGGGCGCTAGAATAGCGAATGCTCTTTTGGTTTAAACGCACCATTACTATTAAGAACAGGAATTCCCTCGGTTCACCAAGGAGCAGTTCATGACAGCCTTCGTTATCCTTCTGCCACTGACGACAACGACTGCGACTGGTCTAGTGACGTGATATGATTAAATCTTGTTATCCACATTGTAATCCACACTCCTTTTTTTTAACTTTTGAAAAACCTGTATATTAGCAGCTCCTGAGGTAATAAAAAACCGGCCAAAAGCATGTCGGCCCATGCTAGGGTTCCGTAGTTTTCGGATATCTCTGAAAATATTGACTTTAGAAAATAACTTTGTTTGAAAATCCCTTATTTTTTTCAAAGACCTCTTCAACGATATTCCACACGATAAGATTACAGCAAATAAAAAAATCATTCACACTTCACCAGCTTTTTTTTAATGTTTATTTTACCACTTTGTCGGCATAATTAATATGTATATCTGTACCAAATTGCAGATTTCTAGTACTAACGGCCACGGAGCTATGCTGCGGACAGACAGACGGACAGAGCAAAACTATAAGGGTAGTGTACTACGGAACCCTAAAAAGGTACAATAGTATGAAACCTCTTTTAAAGAGTAGCTTACATAAATACTCTACATTTATCCGTTCCCTTAATTCCTTAACGGTTAAGGGACCTACCATCTAACCTGGTCTTTGTCAAAAACATGCTCCATAACTTACACAATCAATCAGAAATTTCTGCCAAAAGTGAAACACGTGTCGTTAAGGAGTTCCGTTCTGGTCTTTATCAGCAGTTCCACCTACTCACATTACAACCCATAAATGAAAATGCTTGATGTGTAGTGTAAATGATAATACAGTATCCTAAGGTTTGATGAAGTCCCCCGTTTCCTAAGGAAACACCCCATCAAAACTCGTATTTGACAATAACTTACACGCGACCATCTTCATTGCTTAAAATGCATAACCAGTTATATACATACAAAACACCAAAGTATTCCGAAGTTCCGTTCTAGCCTTCATCGGCAGTTCCACTTCCCTAAGTAAGGAATTATCACTTTTTGAAGGAAAATGGATGATTGGTTGGGTTGATAAATCTCAAACCGGTTTTATGTGTGCAACAACATCACCATCAACATCATCGTCATCATCAACAACCTATATCAATACACTGCTAGACAAAGGCCTCTCCTATTACTTATGCGTATGGATGCATTAGGAGGTAAATGTAAATCGCCACTTCAATTCCTTTTTGGACTCTTGTGACACCCGCGGGAAGAATTGGGGTGGTGACAAATGTATTCTCACTGCCGTCACCACACGGTATTTGTGTAGGTACATAAACATAAACTCATCATCATCATCATCATTTCAGCCATTTATCGCCCACTGCTGAGCATAGGCCTCTCTTCTAGTACGCCACTCATCTCGGTCCTGAGCCAATCTAACCCAGAAGTGTCCCGCAATCTTACGAATGTCGTCGACCCAACGAGCCAACATAAACTATGTATCAGTAAATACTACTTACTTATATATAAAAAAATGTAAAGATTACTTACCACCACTTTACCACTCTTTCATCATCATCATCATCTCAGCCATAAGACGTCCACTGCTGAACATAGGCCTCCCCTCTGGACCTCCACAAATGTACCACATGTACTCTTTACGTCCTGCTTAATATAGACTCTGAAACAACCAGTAATATGTCAAACGTTTATCTACTAAAAGTAACATCTCAGAAAATGAGAGAAATTGTCTCAGTTCAGTGGATAAAAATCTAAATGGTACACTATAAACGACTACTATTAAAACTCTAAATGTCATACGAATAAATTTAACTAAGGGATCGGAACCGATGTTTACACTCACCACATTATTGTAAGATTTATTTTATTATATTTAAAGTATAATCAACAAGAAGAAAAAATATAGTAATACGTTATTCAGTATTTAAGTATCAGTAAAGCGTACGTGCCATTTCTAGGAAGAGAATATAAGTATAATATATAAATCATTCTAGTTTCAAACCAAAAACCAATAAGTTACGTTTCCGAACTTATTTATATGCAGTTCAGCTTATTTTGTGTGCCGTAGCCGCAGTTTCCATGATACACTTTGTAGTTCGCGAGGATCTGGTTTTTACTGTTGTACTGTAAGTATCATCATCAGCCTATGTTAGTTCACTGCTGGACGTAGGCCTCTCCTATTAACTATGCGTATAGACGCATTAGGAGGTAAATACCCATAAACGCCACGCTGGGCAAGCGGATTCGGATCGCAGTAATGTGTCCACTAGGATGACGCTGCTGCCCATCATCAATTTTGTAGAATGGTCAGTGACACTTCAATCCCTTAGTCGACTCTTACGACACCCGCAGGAGTTGGGGTGGTGACAAATGTATTCTTACTGCCGCCACCACACGGCATACGACTGTAAGTATAACTTATTATAATAAATAAAAAATAATATACATAATATTTTCTTCAGTTACCGCGAGGATTACACATGAAATAAAACTATGAAAACAGTCATCCGCAGACCACGAAACCTGTAAAGTGTTCGAAACGTCGGAAAGAGGTTAAAATTAGTTAATATACGCGAATTTATCCTTTTTCATGTTTTTATTTCAAAACTAATTTACTTTCAATGTTGAATGTACTGAGAAGATGCGGGTACAATACTTTCTTACCAAGAAATCGCGGCCGCAGAAATCGCGGTGGCGATGAGCACAGATTTTATTCCACAAATCAACCATTAAATTAAAGACTCGAATCACTTTGAATATGTATACCTACTAATATAATTACATAACAAACATATTCTATCTTTCTTATTATTATTATAACTAAATTGACATCCTATCGTTTTGACTCATAGACGTCACATGTGTTTTCAAATGACGTATTTTGTTGCCAGAGTACAGAAAATAAACTCTATTACACCAAATCGTATCCGTAAACTTTTTTCATTTTTAATCGTTTTTGCGAATGTAACTTATACGTGTTCGGTAGTATTGAGTTTTATTTTGAATCAGTTGTTATAGTTTTCTTGTGTTCCGTCATAAAAATAACAAGAAACTTAAATAAACGATGGGGTTCGAAAGAATTTCTTCGTTCTGATTTTCCCTACTTATTTAAAGACACTTTGAGTACTGGCATCCCTTGACGTGTATGTATATGATTTTATGTCATTTTCAATGTCAAAAAGAGCTGTCAACGGGAGCGATTTGGCGTGCGTCCGACCTCGAGGAGGCGCTCGCGCCATCTGAGTCAAAAGAGAATTTTGACTCGTGTCGCCATTTGTATGGATAATATACGTAATTTTAAATTAAGGATCAAATTTCTCCGTTGTCTTTATGAGGAAAAATATGAATATGCCCTGATGCACTAATTCAGTTATCTGGCTTTTAAATTAACATGAATATTTTATGCCCGTAAAAGAAAAATATGCATTGCGTCGTGTTCGAAAAATATGCAATTTTTTCAATTTTCGGTACATTTAGAGCCAATTTCTAGGAAATCCATGTAAATATAAAATATAATATCAATTGGAGCCTCTGCACCGGTTCTTTCTGAATAAGCTCATGTAAGAAATGTGTTTGTAGAGTTATATTTACTTAACAAATTCTTTGTTCGAAAATAGGTCTAAAACGACAAAATCGGGAATCCGACCCTTAAGGCCTTATTGATCGAAACAAAAAGCCTCCGTAGCCTAAATAGTTGGCAGTGACCCTGTCTATGAAGTCGGAGGCACTATGATGACGCTGCTGCCCATCATCAATATTTTATCAAATAATGGTCAGTGATAATTCAGTCCCTTAGTCTACTCTTACGACACCCGCAGGAGGAGTTGGGGTGGTGACAAATGTATTCTTACTGCCGTCACCACACGGGTGAGGAAAGAGTACACGTGAATATAACTGTTTATTTACATTCATAGTTATTATCACGAAAGGTTCAATTCAATTACAATCATCGCTACATAGTATAAAATAAAGTCACTTTTTCTGTCCCTATGTTTATTGTTTATATTTGCATTCATGAACAAAACATAAGTTTAAGTTACATGAACCCTGAAGGATGTCGCAAAATGTTCCTTTTGTACGCTTAAATCTTTAAAACTACGCAACGGATTTTGATGAGATTTTTTTAATAGGTAGAGTAATTCAAGAGGAAGGTTTTTATGTAGGTATAGTACCCGTGCGAAGCCGGGGCGGGTCGCTAGTGCGATATAAATTGTACAGTTTTAATAAATAAATAGTTTCACCAAAAAAATACATGCGATTATTCAAAATCGCAGCGACTAAAAATCGCAATCCACCCACGAATACCCCCCTTTCCCCCCCATTCCGCCATCGCATCGCGTGAATAAAGCATCTTCCATGAAAGCGTTTATACCCTGAGCTGTTTACGCTTGCGCAACACATGATAACAAAACGATGTAACCGCCATACATTCACTACGCACTTATGCCCTTTTTATAAAATTTTATCCCAGTTCTAAAAAGACATATGTGCAGTGTATTTTAGGATAAGATAGGACGTTTTGCAGAAGTTGGTTACAGGAAGATAGCGTTTAACTAGATAGCTTATGAAAGTCTTTAGATAAAGAAAATTTCTTTAAGACTGGTCTAAGGATGAGATCGCATACTGTTTGTGATAAGACGCAAAATAATTAGCGGTTATTTAAACGTAGGATTTTAGTATAAATAATGATTAGATCATTTACTAGTTTATGTGACTGGTGTATAATGAGGGGTAATGGAGCGTTGTTTTATGAAACGAGCCAAAGGCGAGTTACATTTCAGGACGATATGAGTGTTTTAATATCTTATGTAGACTATATTGCGGTTACATTATAAAAAAATCTCATTAAAAAAAAACAAAAACAACGCTTCAATATAAATGCATTAAATCATCGTTCAGCGATGATTATGATGATAATAAATAATCTGCAAAATTATTTATATTTTTTTAATTGTAAAATGGTTGTTATTTCTGGGACTATGTAGCTTTTAGATTTCGTTTAAAAAATTTACTGTGTCATTGTATTTATTTTTCTGCTAAATTACTCATTCATATTTGAGAAAACGATATAATATTTATTCATCTAATTTCACTCCATTTGTCCATTAACATTTAAAAGAAAAAAATTAATTTTGAAATGGCGTCTCCAATTTTAAAATGGCCGACCACAAACAACTAGAACTTGACTAATTAATTATTAGCGCGCTTGGTTTCCATTAATATAATACGATTAAGTTTATTTTAAATAATTTTAATAGTTTTTTTTGTTAAATATCGTGGATACTTTCGCTTGGTGACGGCAGTAAGAATACATTTGTCACCCTCCGTAGTCTAGTTGGTAGTGATGCTTACGAACGTTTTTGGAATCCCGGCGAGGACATTATTTGTGTATTTATTTATCACAAATATTTGTTCCTTGGTCATGGCTGTCTATGTATTTAAGTATCTATAATATATGTAATACATATATGATCAACCTAGTCCCACGGTAAGCTCAATTAAGGCTTGTGATGTGGGTACCAGGCGAGGCATACATAATATGTATCTATCTATTATATACAGGGTGTTTGGGATAACGATGTAGGAATTTCTGGAGGTGGTAAAGGAGACTAATTGGAAGAGTTTGAACCCTGTTTACCTTAGTCCAATATGTGACAGTTTTTTTTAAATAAAAAAAAAATTTAACTCGCACTTGACTGCTAACTGCAAGAAACTTATTTTGTTTGGTGACGGCGTTCAACAATTGATCGACGATAACTTTTAAACTAATTGCTATTTTGTTGTAATTTTTTTTGTAATCATAATCTCAAGAAGAAAATCAAGCATGTTATTAAACGAATAGGAAGACTCATATCCCGATTACTTTTTTTTTCACAGGCCGATAAAGTTTAATTTACTGTTAGAAATCAGTAATGATGAACTAGAAAAATTATTGAAAAAAATGTTGTGTGTGGCGTTGAGTGAGAGTTAATTTTTTTTTTAGTACTCAACTAATTTTTATATCGGGAACCCTAATGACAGCCGAGCTAAGAGGCCTAGCTACTTGTTACTCGTTACAGAATCTTGTATCTACGCATCTACGCAGTAGTAGAAAACGAATGGAGAGTTCTAAGCTTGCGTCCATGCATAGGATGCATACCCCATAGAAATAACTTCCTTCGTAAGAATGTAAACCCTTCACATAACAAGACAAGAGTGAATCGTTCTATGTCTAACACGGGAATGAATTGATGAACACTGCAGTTGTGACCTTTTATACTGTCAGGTCACCAGCCACCTGTTCATAGGTTGGTATCATCTACCTGCAAACCTGCATGGACCAAGCAAAGACCACTCCAAGCAAAACATTGCTTATCGTTTTCTAGATTTAGTAACTCATATCTCCGACATTTATGTTAATTATGAAAAAAATCAATGCTATTTATTAAATTAAACTTTTTAAGTAAATTTTTGGTATAAAACTAAACATTTTGAAAAACGTGAAAAAAAAACTGTCACATATTGGACTAAGGTAAATAGGGTTCAAACTCTTCCAATTAGTCTCCTTTACCACCTCCAGAAATTCCTACATCGTTATCCCAAACACCCTGTATAATATCGTCGCCTGGTATATACCCACATCACAAGCCTTAATTGAGCTTACCGTGGGACTAGGTCGATTTGTGTAAGATGTCCCAAGATATTTATTTATTTGTCACCACCCCAAATCTTCCCGCGTGTGTCGAAAGAGTCGACTAAGGGATTGAAGTGTCATTGCATATTAGTTTAAAGTAGATTGATGATGGCCAGCAGCATCATCATAGTGGACACACTACTGTGATTATCAACCCCCACTCTACGAAATTCATTATTTAGTTTGTTTATTTTGTTGTCTATTGTGCAAAGCATAGAGACCATAATCTATACTAACGTTCTAAGGCGGTTATATTCTGCTTTTACTGAGAGCTTGTTATCTTGCTTTGTGGTTTACAACCCAAGGCTACTGGAATTTTAAGAGAACGAGCTCAGCTCATAATAGTTCAACTATACACAAAACGTGATTCGTCGAAATTCGTTGATTTCGTAAAGTGGGGGATAGAATGAGCATTCGCTCTCTCCTCTCTCTCTCTCTCTCCTTGGCAATTATTATTCCCATCTGATGGTGGGGTCTGCCTTGCTCGTCTTGTCTTTCCACTTTGCCCTGTCTGACGTGTCGTCTTTAGAAACATTGCAGCACTTTAGGTCTTCCTTGATTGAGTCCAGCCATGTCTTTTTGGGTTTCCCTCTTCTTCTGGGTTGTGTGAGTTTGAAGGACATGGTGGATTGTAAAAAGTGATCAGAAGGCCTTCTCTTCACATGTCCATACCAAATGAGCATTCGCTCGTTTGGTCTAAATCCACCTATAGGTGTAACTTAAAAATAACAGTAATAAATCTGTCCAGTTTAATTTATCGTCCGTATCACAGTTACATTCGGTATAGTTCGGGAAATATTATTTGACCTTTGACCGACTCTTATCTTACTTACGACCTTTTGTTTTGCATCATTAATAATAGAAAAGCGCTAGACTGCTGATTGTCTAGTAAGTGTTAACGCAAAACAAAAGGTCGTAAGTAAGATAACAGTCAGTCAAATAATATTTCTCGAACTATAGAATGTAATGACATCAAATAAAATATTACTTTTTGTATGAAAATCGAATCCTAAGCGACCAAATTCAAGTACCCAACTAACACCGCACAGATGCCGCTAAAAACGAAAATTATTACTTCATAACAGCAAAATGTAGTATTGCCAGCCTTAACGGCGTTACAGCTGTTAATTTTTATCTTTTTAAATTAAAAAATGGGGCACATGGAAATGGTTTATGTGTTTTTTAAATTGGATTATTGCTAATAAAAGATGACTTGAAGAACATTTTGAAATGTTTTTTAACCGATTTTATAAAAAAGGTCGAGGTTCTCAATTCGACTGTATTTTTTTTATCTTTGTGACCTCAGCCGTGTTATTCACTAAGGAAACCGCCTTGCTGTCAGCGCTGTGTCAGCGCTGCGGCAGCGTCGAGCCTAAAATAAAAACGGTATTCACTATATACTTTAAACGACACTAGTGCTCGGCGACGAATGCGGCGTGAGCTGAAACTACACTGCGTCGAGAGTTTGACGTTTAATGTACGAACTTCGTATTCTCTAACGAAAAACAGCGACGAACTCGCCCACAACCTCGCTCACAGCCTCGATTCCTAATGTCAAATAAAACAGCTAGGATTTTAGACAAGGTTGTCTCGACGTCGAGCTCGTTAACGAACGCAGCGTCGAATGTGTGAATAAGAGAATAGCATAGCTGAACTTTCGACTGGGTGAACCGATTTTGATGATTATTTTTTATTTGATCGTACGGCTCAACATAGGCCTCCCCCAAAAATTGCCACAATGACCGGTCCTGCGCCACCCGCATCCAGCGGGTTTTCTATACCTAGTAGAAATTGTCATTGGCAAATAAAGTCGTCTCCGAGTCATTAAAATAGTGACGATTGGTCGTTAACGTCGTCGTTCTTCGTTAACGATATAGAGTTAAAACGCTAATTCGAACACCTTTGGCTTTACGATGTAGAGTTATGATTATGTAGAGGGGTTAGAAAATAATTAATATTGAGTTTAATACAGGGTTAGACTCTTTAAGGGCTCTTTTTCTCTTCTCTTTCTTTTTTTTAACAGGTAGGATCGTCTGCAGGCTAAAGGTGCGTTCAAACCAAAAGAGCATTCGCTGTTCTATCCCCCGTTCTACGAAATCAACCAATCACGTTTTGTGTAACGATCGAATTTCGTAAAGTGGGGGGTTAGAACAGCGAATGCTCTTTTGGTTTGAACGCAACTTTACCGTTTCATTAAGGTATTCTTGTGGTTATAGTGGTAGGACCTCGCGCAGGGTCCGTCCGAATAGTTACCACCGTCTTACCCGTTAACCTGCTGCTAAATAGCAGTGTTTGCACTGCAGTGCTTCGGTTTGGGGGTAAGATAGCCGGTGTAATTATTGGCATAAACAGAGGCAATCCATCTAAGTCCTCAGGGTAGGCATAGGCGATTTTCTGATCGCTATGTCCATGGGCCTTAATTACTGCTTTTCATCAGGTGGGCTGAGAGTTCAGTTGTCTACCTTCGTCACATAAAAAAAAATGTCGGGCTATGCTCAGTGTAGTGTAGGTACCGTAGTTGTTCAAAAATGAATGGGTCGATTATGTTCCAAATAGTTTTATTTTAAAGTATTAAGTATTGAAACATTTTCGTGATTTGTTTCGTATTTTTGGGACTCATAATTAGAGGGGGACATAATTTCTTTTTTTAATTCTGGAGTGGTTACTCTGAAAATATTGACTTTAGAATAATCTTTCTTTTAAGCTCTTGGCTCAGCCGTTTGGTGACGGCAGTAAGAATACATTTGTCGCCATCTCAACTCCTCCAGCGGGTGTTGTAAGAGTCGACTAAGGGATAGAAGTGTCACTGACCATTATTTGATAAAAGATCGATGATGGGCAGCAGCGTCATCATAGTGGACACATTACTGCGATCGCCAATGCGCTTGCCCAGCGTGGCGATTATGGGTATTCTCCTCCTAATGCGTTTATACACATAATTAATAGGAGAGGACTACGTCCAGCAGTGGACTATCATAGGCTGATGATTTTGGAGCTCTTGGCTAGGCCTGCCGATGTCGAGTTCCAGAAAATGGTAATACACTACAATGCTTTTTATTTGACTTCAACCCTATTTGAAGCGAATGTAAACTAATGTCATGTCGTGTCTGTAAGTTTGTCTATCTGTGCGTCTGTTCAGGCAACTATCGCGTCTGTAAATATTTACGTATGACTCAGAGCGAGCTAAAATGGCGCTTACAGACACCCGATATTTGGCTTAAGCCACCTAAAAAAAAACAAAATTGATATTGCTGGTGGTAGGACCTCGTGCAGGGTCCGCCCGGATAGCTACCACCGTCTTACCCGTTAACCTGCCGCTAAATAGTTAGTATTGTGTTCCGGTTTAGGTACCCCTAACACCTGCTATGCTGTAGGTAATTACACCTGCTATCTGGTAAGATACTCGTAGCAGGTGTAATTACTGGCATGGATAGAGGCAATCCAAGTTCTCAGGGTAGGCAGCGCATAGGCGATTTTTTGGTTACTATGTCCATGGGCCTCAGTTCCTGCTTTCCGTCAGGTAGGCTGAGAGCTCAGTTGTCTACCTTCGTCACATTAAAAAAAACACATTAATACTATATTTGTTTCAAAACTTACACCAAACTACTTATCATCATCATCATCATCAACCTAAAAGAAGCCCAAGTCGACAAACAGACGACCCAGGACCGAGCTACCTGGAGACGCATGATAAGAAGGGTCGACCCCAAATAAAAATAGGGAATGGAAGATTTGTTTCAAAACTTAACAATTATTTAGTGACACAAGAATTTTACACTGTCGATGGATTTTTGAACGAAGATTAAATGACATAAGGTCATTGTGGATAATTCTGGCATATTTTACTTGTAAGAGCGGCCGCACACCAAGTTCTTATGTAAATTGTAGGGACGCAGCTATACTGAGGAACGAGAGGTGCATATCACTATCTCATTCCTTAGTATAGCTCCGTCCCCTACAACTTACGTAAAGAACTCACAGGTGTACGGCCGGCTCTAGGGAAAGTCCGTCATATGCGTCTTATATTGTTGAGTTAGGGGTCAAAATCAGTTGGTAGATGAACTTTCCCGATAGACGGTATTACCCGCATTAAACCTACTCTTTGAACTGTTTAAACTTGTTATCTTGTTACGATAATTTAGGTTCAGGTTATTTGTTAGGATAATTTAGCGTACAATATTTTAGCATAAAATATATATGTTAATAATCTTGTAACATTACGCGCAGAACCGATGGCCGTTGGGGCGGAAAGGTTCTCGAGTGGCAGCCACGTACCGGAAGGCGCAGCGTGGTTAGGCCCCCCACAAGTTGGACTGATGAGCTGGAGAAGGTCTCAGGAGTCCGCTGGATGCGGGTGGCACAGGACCGATCATTGTGGCAATCTTTGGGGGAGGCCTATGTTCAGCAGTGGGCGTCTTTCGTCTGATATGATGATGATGATGATGATGTACACCATGGGTGACAATAAACAAATTACGAATGGGAGCTGCTGGAAGTATTTAGAGAAATAGGTATTTGAATAAACAAAAGCTCCGATTCATCGGACGTATCGGAATGTATGAGAATGACAGATGCTAACGAAAAGTCACGTGACCATTACCATATATATATTGATATAGTCACGTGGCTTATCGCTTATCGTACACGATTGCAGAATGGCAAAGGCTAGGCCAGCTGGATTATAATAGAAAAGCGTCATTTTAGCGCCATCTGTGATCGTTTGATGAACGCCTGTTGTCCGGATGGTTATGAAACTTATTGTTCGAGGAATTGGGATGTTAACCCAGGTTGTAACAAACAGTTCAAAGGATACGATATATCTATTACGAAATTACATTCCTTTAATATATTGATACCTACGAACGAAAATAACATGGAAGCCGCACATCATACTAAATTGCCTTTCAAAAAATGATCTTGAATTTTAGTTGACGAGTTTCATTACACTCCCTCTTCAATGCATCACGGTAATGAATTTCAATATCAACCAATAAAAACTTTGTCGCCATTTCAAAATAGCTGTGATTGGTGCATCACAGGTTTGATTGGCTATATTCTATTTATAAACGTTTCTCATAGACGTTGCGCGACTTGCCCCTGAATATACGTGGTGTTAAGAAAAGCCTTCTTGGCACAATTCAATAAATGTTTTTGGGCGCATTTTTGAGCTGGCGTTAGACGTCCATGTTATTATAATGATCGCAGGTTGATACCATTTTCAGTGTGCTTACGTAATGTTAGGTTAACATTTATCTAACAAATAATTTAAATATCTGCTAGTAAATGTATGCCCCTACACATTTCCTTTGGTCCGTTTTCGTAATTATGGTTTCGTAGTTAGCTACGTAAGAGGAATTATTTTTCGCCGTTTCGTAATTGATTACCAAAGCGGAATTTATTTTCCGTTTTCGTAATTGCTTGCTAATTCTTCTTTCGTAGTTAATTACCAAAACATATTTACTTTTCTTTTTTCATAATTAATTACGAAAAAAGAATTTACTGCGCTTGTTAATTTTCATAAACTGCCCAATACTGTTTTTGAGATCTTTGTTCGGTTTAACCATTTTTCATCATAATTTTTAGCCGATAGATTTCCACTGCTGCTGGACATAGGCCGCCCTCAGATCAGAGCATGCCTTAAAGATCGATCGTGAGCAGTCGGCATCCAATAGATCCCCGATGAGAATTTGAAACAGAATAAAATGGATTGCTTGTATAAACGGTGGCCAGAAAATAAGTGTATTCCCGTTGCCAGTGAGGTTTTTTGGGGACCTTGTACCTATATTGTTAATCTTTTGCTGCATGCAATGTCATAATTTGTCATGTTTTTTTCATAAGACAACTTTTATTTTATTGGGTTGGTACATATTAGGGCTCCCAATACCGGTATTTTTGTATTAGCAATACCGGGATCGCGGTATTTTCATAAAAAAATACCGGTATTCATTACCAACAATAGGAAAAAAACATCAATAGGTATTAAAAATTAGGTGCATCATCAGCCTATGATAGTCCACTGCTAGACGTAGGCCTGTATATTAACTATGCGTATAGACGCATTAAAAGGTAAATACCCATAATCGCCGCGCTGGGCAAGCAGATTGGCGATCGCAGTAATGTGTCCACTATGTTGACGCTGCTGCCCATCATCAATCTTTTATGAAATAGTGGTCAGTGACACTTCAATCCCGTAGTCGACTCTTGCGACACCCGCAGGTGGAGTTGGGGTAGTGACAAATGTATTCTTACTGCCGTTACCACACGGCACACAATAATTTGGTGCAAACAATATCAAACTTTTATATTTCATCTTGTGGAAATAAAAGTTATCAAAGTTCCGATTTAATTGTTTAATTTAGAATTTATTTAGTGTTAATGATAATTTATTTCAATAATCGTATAAAGGAATGAATTAATTACGAAATTGCAACAAATTCCAATTTGTAGACAACTCAGTGACTACCTGCAATAATATATTATATAACGAGGTAACTACGAAACTCAATTACTAAAAAGGAATAAATTCTTGTTTGATAATGAAATACCAAACAATGAAAAATAATTCAGCCAATTGGTAGCCAAATTACTACAAAAAAATAATAATAAATTCCTCTTTCGTAGTTAGCTACGAAACAGATTACGAATGCAGAAAATAAATTCCGCTTTGGTAATCAATTACGAAACGGTGAAAAATAATTCTTCTTACGTAGGTAACTACGAAACCATAATTACGAAAACGGACCAAAGGACACATTTACCTAAGTGTTAAATACTACTAAAGAATATTCACCAAATAAATAAAAAAACCGACTTCAACCGATTTCTCCAAGATTCCATCATCAGACCCAACTTGGGACCAACGAGACCATCTCGGGGTTATACTGTACCAAATATACCAATCCGATTAAAAAAAAATTGAAAATTAGTTCACGATTCTCGGTGATATCGAGTGACATTCTAAAAAAAGCAGTCGAATAGACACCTTCCTTTTTTGAAGTCAGTTAATGATGATGTTCACCCCATAAAACCATTTTTATGTGGTTTTAGTTGTTTATAAATTCAGTTACTTTAAAAATTTTAATAAATCCTTCACCAAAACAAAAACTTTTCCACAAAAAACTCCCACGGAACTAATCGACAGCGACTGTCAATTATGTCAGTAGCCTAATTTGGAGTCAACACTAAATTATAGTTTACCTACAAATACATTAGATATCCTTAAAACAGCCTGTTCGCATAAAGGCGGTGCGAACAGGCTCGAAAATGACCGCCGATAATACTAAAACATGTCAAAACCGACATACATTCAGTGAAAAAAATTCCCATCACACTTTCCGAGATCCCATATTCGCTACAAGAGAGGACATGCATATGTCCATCAAAAAAATATGCAGAGGAGACATTTGTGGCATTGGTAAATTATGGATTTACACTCTTCGAGTTTTTTTACTTGGCGTTCAGTATCCGATTAAAACGAACGTTATCCCAAAATGCGAAGATATCAAGCTGAAAAAGAATTCAGAACCAGATTGCCTAGATGTCGAAAAACAAGAAGATAAACCATTATATCAAGCAATACTACCTCATGTAAAGAAACTAAGACAGAACTGTCAAGAAGTATGGAATGGTGGTAGAAAAGAAATAAACCACGCTGCAGATGAAATACAGAACTATATAAAAAGAAGAGGAGAAAGAGTTAAAGGTTATTTCAGAGATGATGATAATTTCAATCGGAGGATGCAACTAGTGGCCAGTGGAGGTATGATCGGATACCTTAAACCTGGTGGTGTACCTACCAGGCTGCTCTGTTCAGTTTTAGGACTAACTGCAACAGGAATGCTATGTTTCCCTGAAAGAACTGATGAAATTATCCGGAATGTATCTTTTAGTACCGGAAACATGATGGTTAAGGGATACCAGTTAATAACTGATCCTAAAAACTGAGGTGAATCTCGTGTTTGCGAAGGTGTTTGTCAAATATTAAGAAATAGTGACATATTTCGTTAGCTTGTGTTGGTGGAATAAATTGTACTGTGATTTAAGTTGGTTTCACATGTTTCAATGTCAATAATTCTAATGTTATACTTAAATAGGATCATATATACAAATCATGTCATGACTACGAGGGAGTTATGATTGTGAAACTAATAAATAACAACATATGACTTGCAAAAAATATAATATATGTATCATATGTAAGTTTACACAATCGATCTACCTCATCATTCAATAATTTCTATATAAATAATTACTCATGAGTTCATGAGATCAAAACATTGGTAATAGATAATCAGGTTATTTGTGTAATGAAAATCTTTGTATATTTAGAAATAGACGATTAAAAAGTTTATCATCTTTTCTATCCTTTTTACTTAGCAAACTGAAAACTGAAAACTGTCATGCGCTGACAGCGTCATTCAAACAGGTTTTTTATAAATAAAAACTGTAAGAAAATGCAAAAAATAATACAAAATTATAAAACCACTTCAGAATCTGAAGTGAGTCAAAGTAAAAATCACGACAGAAACGATAATCTCTACAAGGCTGGTAAACTAAGCGTGGTAGCCTTGAGAACAATTGTTGCAAGCGCTCAGAACTGTTTCATACCAACGGTATCAGCTGCTAAGAAGGATGACACACCTAAAAGACCACCCCCTATGAGATACAAAGACTTGCCAATCTACGACAGTCCACACGTCCGTTACAAGGATTACGAGGACGCAAAAGAGTGTTTTGAAGACCGAAAACTTACCGTTGAATACCTTCTACCTACAGTCTCTGAATATCGTAAATATATTGCCGGTGTCATAAATGGTTTTAGATCAGAATTAAAGAGTACCTATCAGGATCTTAGCAGGGATTTTAGATCGGCTGAGAAGAAGTTTTTAGCTGAAGCTAGGAGTCCTAAAAACATTAATATACGCATAGCTGCGGTTACTATTGCTGGATTGGCTGGCTTGAAGCTTGGAAAGACAATACCTCGCCGCTTATTCTTGTCTGGACTTGGCTTATTTGTGACAGGATCAGCCTGCTTCCCCGAAGAAACTGATGAGGCAGCCAGGACTGTGATGTATAACATCGGAAAGATCATCGTACCCTTGTACAACCTCTATTTCGGTTCAGAGTTTGGCATAAGGGAAAGAGTGCCTTGCGAAAGTGATATGCCGAAGATACCACCCCCGACGAAGCCTTTAGAAATTTGTAAACCGAAAAAGTAGACTTCGATATTTTTGGATAATGTCAACCTTTTCAACAATGTTTTTATAAGCCTAATAGTATGTCGACCAAATAAGTAGATTTCTTGGATTTTTTTGAGTTTTTGGGATAATGTCAACTATTTCTACAATGTTTTTATATGACTGTACTCATTTTGATAAATATATTTTTGATTTCCTGTTCTGTGTTTTTATATAGTATTTATTTTACATCGTATTTTATGTATGACACTCATAACAAAATCTTTACTGTTGTTGTTCAACTGTGATGGGTTAGGTACATACATGGTTAGTCGCAAAACTGTATCCAGTTTATAAAATAATGCATACGGACTCTCAGTTCAAACTTAGACCAACCATACACGGACCGCTTCTAGCGTTCACTTTCCTTGGGAACAAGATACTTTGCAGGTTACTAGCAACCACGCACTGGAAGGCCCAGCATGGGTAGGGTCCTTACAAGGTGGACTGATGACCTGGTGATGGTCACAGAAAATCGCTAGATGCGGGTGGCGCAGGACCAGTTACTGGGGTCATCTTTGAGGGAGGCCTCATAAGATAACTTATGACTGCTCTATATCTAAAGCCACGTTTTCATTTAGTGTTCTGAGCGAGCATTTATTTGTTCTGGAGCAGATGAAAACAGGATTTCACACAGCAAAATTTTCGTTTGTCAGCCTACGAACGTGAATACTCGCTCAGAACACTAAGTGGAAACGCGGCTTTACCCTACTTTTGTGAAATTTCGAAGATTTGTCTCTGTCACTCCAAGGAAGGTACCATTACAGAGACAGAGACAAATCGAAATTTGCGGATTTAGAAGTTTGCGATAGAGCCGAAGGTTATTCAATTCGCGTTTGAAATATCCCTTGTTCGCTAACTTGCATAGCTACGTGTTAATGGGATATAGTCATCTTGCGTCTCTTTTTGATAGTATTGATCAAATAGAGACAAACAGCATCGAGCATGCCGCGAGCTGTTTTAAAACACATTGTGCTAAGGCAGTACATGCTTAAAAAGTTTGTCATGATTTTTTTATAACACAGAAATCGTCAACTGTCATCCATTGACAGTTTTACTTAAACAGGAAATAAAATTAAAATCTGTAAAGCTGGAGTAAAATGCAAAAAACGTTACAAAACTATAACACCGGCCGGTGTTATAGTTTTGTAAACTATACAAAACCTGAAGTGAATGGAAGAAAATATTTCTACATCGGTAACGGTGTAAAAACGGCTTTCGGTAGTGCTCTTCAATATTTCATACCTACACTTTTAGCAGCCACGGACTGCCCTAAAAGACCTGCTCCTATGAAAATGAAAGACTTACCAATCTACGACGGTCCACATGTGCGGTACAAAGAATACGAATACGAAAAATCCCTTATTCCAGACCGTAAGCTCCTCTTCGAAAGTCTTCAACCAACAGTCTCCGCATATCGTAAGCAAATCGCTGAAATCATCAAAGATTTCACATCAGAATTAAGATCAACTTATGAAGATATTAGCACGGATCTTCGACGCACTAAGAAAAAGTTCTTAAGTGAAGCTAGGAATCCTGCCAACTTTTATATCCGTAAATCTTCAGTTACTACCGCAGGTTTAGCCGGTTTTGTTTTTGGAAGGACTATACCTCGTCGGTTATTTTGGACTGGTATTGGTATTTTCGTGGCTGGATCTGCCTGTTTCCCAAGGGAAACTGATGAGACTGTAAGGAATTTGTTGTATGAATTGGGGCAGATAGCTGTGCCCATATACAATTCATATTTCGTTGACGATTGGGTCCCGAGGGAAAGGATTCCTTGTGATTTGCCTTCTGTACCACCAGCAGTTCAACCTCTAAAAGAATGTGGACCGAAGTGTTGTGATAAAAAGAAGTAGATTTTTGTGCTAGTTTTTGAAGTTCTGTGATGACTTTGTAACCGTCTTTTATTGATAAAGTTTCATTTATTTCGACAAACACCTTGGTTTTACTGTCTTAGTTATTAAAAGTGTCGAATAATCGTCTGCTAGAGGCAGTTTTTTTAGCGTCTTTATATAAGAATAGTTAATTATGCTCACTTCACGAGCATATGCATTTTAAAATAGCATTGAAAGACAATCTCGGCAGTACCAACCAGACCGTATAGAAAAGTAACGCTTTCTGTGCATACGTTTATCCCCTTTAGTACCAGATTTAGTAGCTGGCTGCCAAATGGGAAATTATGGTTTCACGCTTCTATGAAACGGGAATAACTTTCCCATTTCGTGGGCGGATTTGGTAGCTGATTAATAAATGTGGTTACTGGTTACAAATCAGTAATGGAAAAGCCCCAATTTGTAACCAGTTACAACACGGGATTCTATAGATTCGTAAACTTGGTTACAAATCGGTAATGGTAAAGTCCCAATTTAACACGTTCACTGCGGAAGGGGGTCTTTCGACCCCTTACAACGTATGGTTAATTACTAACTAGTTAAGCTAATTGCCGATTTTATTCCCATTTCGAAGCTGGTTATGAAACTGGCTACCAAACCCTTCAAAATAACATTTTCTGAGCATATTCATTGTACAGTCGACGTCGAAGATATCATTACGGTTTAGGTGCCAAAAATATGTGAACACAACTTTACTGCCTTGACATTAAGGTCGTGTAAATATATTTTTGGCGCCTAAACTGTAATAATATCTTTGACGTCGACTGTACAAACATTACTCTTTGAGGCATTGGTCTCATCGCGAGTTACTAAGGAAAAAAACGCCTCTGAGCTGTCAAAGAATGAACAGCTGATTTTGCCGGGTCCCTTATAATTATTACATATTTAATCATAATTAATGTTAAATTAAGCCCTTTAAGTGTGAATTTAATAGTTTAAGTCGTATATTTAATGTAAATATAAAAAGTGAAGTGGTTTAGTGACGTTTGCTAGTGTCTTGCATTAACTCGTATTTGTAACCGTCACAGGTTATAAATTTGAAATTTGTGTTAGTTTTTTGTCTCATCTCTTTATTTTACTCGGTAATTTACGCCAATTTCGTTTTAATTTAGTAAAATAAGAGAACTTTAATTGCGAATTCATAAAGGCAAAGTGAGACGTCATTATTTCATGTGTATACTGTAAGTAGCTATCACTCGGCTTGAGTAGGCGATTCCTTGTCTTGTTTTTCCTTTCAAGTTGTTTTTTCCTAATAAATATTAATAATGCTGACTCGCAGAGCCACAGCCGCTGCAGCTCGCCAGCAGGAAACTTTAGACAAGCTCCAGCTTACCTTGATTGAATTGAAAACTTGCAAGGAGTTGAATACTCAATTGCTCAATGAAAGGGAAGAGTGTGAGAGGGAATTGTTGTCAGCCCTTGATAGTAAAGATAAGTTTAAGAAAGAGCTATGTACTCTAGAAATAGCATATAATGATGTAAACTCACAGCGGGTACAGCTACAAGAGACAGTGGACAAGTTTACTGAGTGCTCGGCTACATATGAGCAAGCCTTGAATGATATCAGCTCATTGAAGAGAGCTCTGCATGACGCCCATGAACAAATCAACGTGCTACAAGAGGCCCAGAACAATATCTCAGCGGCCCACACACACAGTCTGTTCGAAGAACTGGTCGAGCCCGACCCAAAGTCAATTGCTACTACTGCAGCTGATTCCCCAAATCCTAGGATAGTGAAGTGTAGTCGTAAGAAAGTAAAGAAATATATTAAGATTAAGAAAATAATAGAAAGAAATAATAAGTTAACAAAACAAAATAATTTGTTTTTCAAAAAATTGCAATTTTGCAAAATTAATGTGAATTTAGTGGATAGGTTAAATGCATATTCTGCTCTATTATTAAGTAGTAAATTACAATATGAAACTGATACACAGTTGCTAAAATCAAAAATTGAAAGTTTAGAGGATTCAATAAAATCATTAGAAAGTTTGAATAATAGTTCCAAGAAAGTGATAAATGAATCAACTTTGGCAATGAATGATTTGATATTCACACTCGGCCAGTCATGTTTGTGTAAACAACAGAGTGGTCGCTTGTCAATGAGTTTAATTAAACCTGATCTGTGTACCAGTTTACCATTAGATGTAAGTAGTAATAATTCTATCTACAATACACAATTACATATATCTGAACATAATGAACATAATGTAGTTATGTATTGTGATGAATTTGGAAGAAACATGGGCTCATTTTTGAACAAGTATTTAAAGGGACCCCGCATTTTCAACAATTGTTTGCCTTCAGCTTCTCTGAATGATATTTTGCGTCAAATTTTAGATGACAGTAATTTAAATTTACAAAGTACCCTGCTCATTCTTGTAGGGAGCCGAGGAGTTTTGAACAAAAATAGTCTAATGAAATTCTTTGAAGAATTAAATACTCTTAAAGTTAAAGAGATTATCATGTTTACATTTCCATACTGTAATGAAATGTCAAAGACAGAAAATAATACTAGATATAATTTAAATCTGACCATGTACAAGCTGTGTACATATAATTATAGTAATAAGTTTAGGCTAATTGACATTAACAATTATGTTAATAAGAATAAGTATTATTTTCCTATTATTTCTATGACTAAAGGTAAGTTTTACCTTTCTAATTATTGTAAGAGACAAATAGCTCTGTCGCTATCCTATTGTTTTGATATATCTGCCAAAAATTTGGCAAATAACTGTGCTCCTATTGAGCAATCAATTATGAACTCGGAATTGGTTCCAATTTTAACCAATAATTTAAATTAAATGATAAGACAAAAGAGTGCCATATCTCTGGCAAATTAGTCTCTAATAAATTAATTGAAAATTGTAATAATAATAGAAAACTCATCCACCTGGTTCATCAAAATATTCAGTGTATTAGAGGAAAAGATTTGCAGATTGAACTTTTTTTAAATGAATTTAATATTGATATTCTATGTATAACTGAACATTGGTTAAAAAGTAATGAAGTGGTGCCTCAGTTTAATAATCACCAGGTGGCTAGTTCGTTTAACAGACTTAGTTCCATACATGGTGGGTCATTAATTATTTTAAATAAACAATTAAAATTTAAGGAACGTAAGGACATTGTTTCTCTGTCTGTTGAACGGACTATAGAATTGAGTGCTATTGAATTAGATAAATTTATTGTTGTATGTGTGTACAGGCCGCCTTTAAGTAATTTTGAGCAATTTGAAAGTGTAATGGAATCTGTGCTTCATAAAATATCAGTTTGCGGTAAGAAGTTACTTATATGCGGCGACTTTAATGTAAACCTTTTAGAAAATTCAACAACAAGTACAAGATTGTTGAATCTATTTAAGTCTTCTAAACTCAACCACATTTTTATGGAGCCTACTCGTATCAGTGCAACTAGTGCGACTTGTATTGATAACATTTTTACTGATATTTTTCCTGTTAATAAAAAAGTAATCAGTAATTTAGAGTCAGATCATTTAGGTCAATTAATAACGTTTGAGACCATCAGGAAAAATAACATTAGAAAACAAATTACTTTTGTGCCAGTAACCACAAGCCGTGTTGAACGAATGAAAGAAAGTTTAGTGCAGACGCTACCTACTCTGTCTTCCAACATTAACTCCAATGACATGTATAATTCATTCTTTCACATTTTTATGAAACATTACAACAAAATATTCACTTCCAAAAATATTGTGGTTGGTGGTGCATCTGCTTTTAGTGAGTGGGCAACTGCGGACTTGTATGAACGTAGACGAGCACTGTATGCATTGTATGAGGAACGGCGGTTTAATACGAGTGATGAATTTAAAGAACACGTCAAACAATATTCTAAGAAATTTAAGATTGATTGTAATAAAGCTAAGCGCGATTATTTGTCCCAAAAAATTAAAAATAGTTCCGACATCATTAAATCAACCTGGAAAGTGATTAATGCGGAGACTGGTCGATCAAAGCACAGATTCCAAGATCCTAAATTAAAAATTAATGGCAAAATTATAGAGTCAAGTTTAGAAGTAGCAACAGAATTTGAGCACTTTTTCACCGATATACCAGTCTCCATAACTAAGGATTTAAATTCATCACCCTCGGCTGCCACTATATTATTAAGAGATAACGTCCCTATGTGTAGTAACGACTTTAATTTTGAACATATTCAAATCTCAGATGTAATAAAGGCATTTAAATCCATCAATGTCAAAAAAACTTCTGACCTCTGGGGAGTCTCTGTTCATGTCGTCAAATCCCTTATTGAAATCGTAGCACCTGAATTGGTAGTAATATTTAATCAATGTGTTGATTGTGGTGAGTTTCCTGATCTTATGAAACATAGTAAAGTAACTCCTTTATTCAAATCCGGTAGCACTTCTGACCCCACTAATTTTAGACCTATATCTGTGCTACCAACGTTCAGCAAAATCTTTGAAAAAATAGTTTTATCGCAATTAACTAAGCACTTTAACGTAAACAATTTAATGCATAACAAGCAATTTGGTTTTACTCGGGGGCGCTCAACATCCGACGCTGGTGTCGAATTAATTAAACAAATATTTGATGCCTGGGAGGAATCACGAGATGCTTTAGGTATCTTCTGTGATTTGTCCAAGGCCTTCGACTGCGTTTGTCATGAAACATTGATCAGGAAGCTAGACCATTATGGAGTTAAAGGATTAGCGTTAAATTTACTGGAATCTTATTTACGCGGTAGAATACAAAGGGTTGATGTGAATGGACAGCGATCACCGGGGTCATTGGTCTCCACGGGTGTACCACAGGGATCTATATTGGGGCCTTTCCTTTTCCTTATCTACATAAATGACTTGCCACATCTCATAGAGACCCACCATGACATAGTATTGTTTGCTGACGACACCTCACTTATTTTTAAAGTCAAACGACAGCAACAAGCTTGGAATGATGTAAACAATGCTATTTCGAAAGTAGTAAACTGGTTTAATATGAATAACTTAATGTTGAATGAGAAAAAAACTAAATGTATTAAATTTGTTACAAGTAACGTAAAACATCAACAGGCTAGTATATTTGTGAAAGGTGAGGAATTGGAAATAGTTGAAAGTACAGTCTTTCTTGGTATAACACTAGACTCTAAGCTTCAGTGGGGTCCTCACATATCTAATCTCTCGAATAAACTGAGTTCTGCAGCTTTTGCAGTGAGCAAGATCCGTCAATTAACTGACGTCGATACAGCTCGGTTAGTATATTTTAGTTATTTTCATAGCATTATGTCGTATGGCATTTTATTATGGGGCAGTGCTGCCAATTCAGAGACTAACACTATTTTTGTTCTGCAGAAGAGGGCTATTCGAGCGATATATAAAATGAGCCCTAGAGACTCACTTAGAGATAAGTTTAAGGTTATTAATATAATGACATTGTATTCTCAATACATCTATGAGAATATTATGTATGTACATAAAAATATTATTAATTTTAGGAAAAACTGTGACATACATAATATTAATACTAGAAACAAACATAAGCTCGCAGTACCCGCCACTCGGCTCCATAAAATTAGGAAATCATTCATGGGTAATTGTGTAAGATTTTATAATAAACTTCCAGTAAATGTTACTGAATTTTCAGTCAACAAATTTAAGCATTTTGTAAAGCGTAAACTTATATCTAAAGCTTATTATAGTACACAAGACTACATGAATGATAAAACACCGTGGGAGTAATTTAGGATTTAATTATTAGTTTGTTAAAGTCATGACATTCAATTACGATAATTTACGCTTGGAGACCCTATACATCTCCAAACGTGCATTATATAATGTTATTATTATATACCTATTCGGAGAGAAACCTTACTTCTCTATAAATTATTACTTATAAATGTTGTGACTTTTAGAGACTTTACATCTCTTGTTATTATTATTATATTTCAATTTATTTAAAATCAATTTTATGTATTTTTTTTTAATGCATGTTAGTTGTAAGATGTACCATCATTGTTTGAAAAAATAATTCCCGCCAAGTTTCTTACCGGTTCTTCTTGGGTCAGCGGTGTAGGGTTCGAACCGGAAGTAGTTTTCATATCTAGACGATTCAAAAGAGTTTGTTGCTATTCCAATTTGAATAAAGAATTATTTGACTTTGACTTTGACTTTGACTAAGCTAGTTAAATATAAATAGTTAAAGCTATAGTTCATCGGCTATAAACACGAACAAAAGATACTCCGTATACCAGTGCCTAAATGTGATGTCTGATTCAGTGGCGTGGTCCCAAACTTGCCCTTTTAGATGACGATGACATTCAAGTACACTGAAGTATCCTTTGACAAGCCGTTTCGTCGAGCGATAAAGTGAGCGAAAACCTAAGTAAGCGTAGTAAGCGCACAATGAGCAGTAAAAGTAATCGGCCATTGTCTGTTTGTCCCAAGTTATTGTTGGTTAAAGATGTAGTGAGGCTGGAAGTGACATGAATTTTGATCTTAAGATGTACAGTCGACGTCAAGGATATCGTTACGGCTTATGTGTCAAATAGTACATTGTGCATCAAGGGAATGGGAAGGGAATGGGAATTACTAACGAGAGTGTTAGAAGCCCGACGCCGTTAGGCGGAGGGCTTTTATGACTCGAGTTAGTATTCCGCTTACCGACCGTGATGCATACAATGTTTTTCATCACACTTGCCAACCAAAAAATAAGTTTTAAGACATACCTAATATTATTAAATGACGTACTTACATTTCTATTACTCCCTAGGGAATTTCACTTTTCTATTACTCCCGCTGCGCGCGCAAGCAATGGCGCGCTTAGACAGCAAGTGTGGTGAAAAATATATTTACACGACTTTATTGCCTTGACATTAAGGTCGTGTAAATATATTTTTGGCACCTACACCGTAATGATATCTTTGACGTCGACTGTACTAAAAATGTTTTTTGAAAAGAATAGTTCCGTTGAGTTTCTTGCCGGTCTCAATAATGGGATACCTTCCTAACAATACAATCATACAAAGGAAGGAAATACTTCTCAGGCAGCGACATAGGGATAGAACCGGCGTAGATTATTTATTTTTTGTTTCATTCTGTAAATACTTGTAATGAATAACTAGCTTAATTTGCAAATTTAGTATGTACACCCACCCTTAAAATGTATTGCCTGTGGTTTAGTATATATTTCTTTGTGGGTTTGTACTTGTCTTTCTTATTTTGATGGAGGTAGATCTATCACCTCCATTGTCGACTGCCCGCAGACCACGAACCCTGTAAAGTGTTCGAAACGTCGGAATGAAGTTAAAGTTAATTAATATACGCGAGTTTATCCGTTTTCATAGTTTTATTTCATGAGTAATCCTCGCGGTAACCGAAGAAAATATTATTCTGTGATTTTTCACTTTTAAAGACAGCCGATAAGAGTAAAAAAAATTTAGTCAGCTTTGTAACGACAATTAAGCACTATTAAGAAAAACTCAGTTTTGGGATTAAGTTTATAAACTATAAGCGATATTATAATTTTTCTCGTATGTCACTCCAATTACAGGGTGATTCTATAAATAAATTTTATTGTTTATGGGACTGGCAAAACTATGGATTATCGTAAGAACTTTAGCTTTTAATTTAATGTAATAGTATACAGAGTGATCAATCCAAATGGGTCACTATGGAGGTTTTGGAAACCGTTACTGATAGCGAAATCTTGTCTTTGGAACGATGATGTTGATTTTAGTAAGAAGTAAAACTGCATTCATACATTTACAAAAATACTTGTACTTGGCCCAGGAATCGAACCTAGACTTTTTGAAAAATAAAATTTCAAAGTTTTCTTTGGATATCGGTTGTGTAGCTCTTAAATAGCAAATGTTACTAAGAAACATGATATCTAAAACTACTAATCCTCATTGTTCTTTAAAAATGTGGTTTTATTTGTCAATACTTCAGTGCCGCCTCGAGCTCTTTGACTTTGTGGGGGAAAGTTACAAGCTATGAGAGATATTTGAAAATAAAATGCCACTATTATTAAATCTAAAATATAATGTAAGCCATGGTAAGGAAAATGTAAGCCATGGTTCCTAAGAACAGATTTCGATATCTCTCATAGTTTTCCATAAATCAAAGAGCCTATGTATGTAACTATTGACAAATAAACTTACATTATTTAAAAACAAAATAATATTATTCGTTTTAGATATATTATCATGTTTCTTAGTAGCATTTACTATTTAAATGCTACATCAACGATATCGAAGGGAAAAAAGGTTTTTTTTAAGGTTCAGGTTCGATTCCTGGGCAAAGTACCTATACGTATTTTTGTAAGTGTACGAATGCAGTTTTTCTATGCAGTCTTTTTACTAAAATCAACGTCATGGTACCTAAGACAAGATTTCGCTATCTGTTATGGTTTCCAACACCTCCATACTGACAGATTTGGTTGGATTACTCTGTATACTATGTATCAGATTAAATTAAAATTAAAAGATACAGTTCTTAAGATAATCCATGGCTTTCTCAGCCCCATAAAATAAAAAAATGTATTTACTAAATTATAAATATCGGATATCATATACCAAAGAAAAAACGATCAAGATCACCAACGTCCAAGGTGGGAATCGAACCCACCTGCTCAGCTTTCTTCGCTGATGCCTGCACCGCTCGGCCACTCAGTTTTACCCGTAAAATCAAGTAGCCGACCGTTATAATTTATAAAGTACTTATTAAGTACTGTGACTACTGGGGTGAAAATAAAAACACAATATCAAAATACATAATAATATTTAGTTAATAAATAATTTCATTTGAGTTTTTCACAAATCAAATTCAAATTCAGAATTTAGTTACTTTAATGTTAAGAAAAACACATGTCAATAAATATATTATATACAAAATGCAATACTTCAATACAATTACTACCCGAACCCTACGCCGGTTCAGATGATTCGACAGAGCCACGCCGTTGTGTCACCTAAACCTATTTAATGTTTTTTTTTTTTTTTCTCTGTGTCTGTGTATCTTTATTTGTATCTCTTTTAATTTTAGTTTCACGACGCATTGGTGTAAACTGTAATGTCGTGTAAACTTTTGTTTCGATAAATAAAATAAAATTAATACTTCAATGTATTTACTACGTAACTTTTAATCGATACACCGCAGAGACACATCCAGCATTCTGCATCATTGTAAAGTAAAGATAAAGTACCATTGAGAAAAACAATACCACAATAACAATATGAGCATTCTTTGGCTTTCACTGATGTCCATCAATACATTGAGTGTGTGGGATGCCTAAAATTGTTAACTAGGGTGACAGAACAAGTATTATACAGGATGTTCCCTTAGCCACTTATTACTAGGCCTCGCAAACACCGTATATGTATATGCACAGATAAAATATAGGGAAGATACCGTGTATTAAGACATACCTGAACAAACTATTGACATCCTTTACCATCTCAAGATGTATAAGGAAAAAGAAACAAATAAGGTAACAACATGAACTTGCTACCAACCTGACTAGATAAAATGTCATTACTATTAGTGTTGTCCAGTCTTCATCGTATGCTTTTATCGGCAATAATAATATTTTTTCCAAGTTAGGTAGCGTATACAGTAGGAATAAACCTTATTTCCTACTCAGAATCACGAGCTTCTTCGATCCTTAATATTTATATCATGATTTCTAAATCTACATTTTAGGATAAAAATAAAATTACACAGTTAACAAAATATTTTATTTAATAAAAATGTCAAATGTCATCATAATTATAACATGTTTTATCTAACTTATCATCCCTCAAAGCATAGAAATTTTCTTTATAAATGGCTTCTTTATAATTCAATCTACACAAGTATCACACGATTGTCATTATTAAACTAAACATAATTTACTTACTGGTTGACATGACAATGGATGATTAATTATTCCCAATTATTATGGTAGGTACTGTGTCAGAATGTAATCTCTTATACGCGTACCCTTGCCTGAAACAACAGCTTAAAAAAAAGTGGAGCATATTTTTGAATACTTTTTAGGCCACCAGTCGTCTGTCTTTTTGATATTTTTGACCCATTTTTGAAATTTCCTCCATTGTCAGTCTGCAGACCACGAACTCTGTAAAGTGTTCGAAACGTCGGAATGAAGTTAAAATTAATTTAATATACGCGAGTCTACCCGTTTTCATAGTTTTATTTGACAAAATATATTTTTTGAAAAGTAAAATTCCCTAGGGAATTTCAGTTTTCCATTACTCCCGCGATGCATGCAAGCAATTGGCGCGATTAGACAGCAAGTTGGATGAAACATCCATTTTTGGGCATAATGACGCACCTAGGGCGCGTATTGGCGCACTTAATAGAAAGAAATAACTAAAGATAGCACCGTCAGACCTTCAGTTTATAAATATTTTATCTCCTTATTACTGAACCCTAAAAATACTAAACAATACTTGCTGATAGTTATGTTTTATAAACAGGGTGTTTGTTTGCCACCATCGCGTACAAAAGAAACTTACGTTTAATATTATATCTTCGCGCCGGCAGCGTCCATTGTGCGCTCCATACAAATCAGTATTGTTTCTGTAACCACAGATCATTTCAAATAGATACGATGTTTTTATGTAAATAGTAGTCTAAGAATGTTATTTTTATAAATGAATTATATTATTGTGATTAGGATCACGAGCTCTATCCATTTCTGGCGGAAAAACAGTCCCAAGGATGATTATCATATTCTGTTATTTATACTTTGCATGACAGTAACACAAGTAGAAATTCTAAAAACGTATTAAGGACATTTTTGGGACAACATTTTTTCACCGCACAAGGAAAGAGCTCAAACTCTATATAATTTATGTATGTATAATTTTGTATTTATCTTATTCCACATCACAAGCCTTAATTGAGCTTACCGTGGGACTAGGTCTATTTGTGTAAGATGTCCCAAGATATTTATTTATTTATATATTTCGCTGCTTGGTACCTACCTCGCAAACCTTTAAATATTAATCTTACCGTCTCGGATTGCTGCATCAGTAGAAAAAGAAAAAAATAAAAAATTCAATAGCATCTGTTTTCTTTATATGTTGTTGTAATGTCACAAAACACTTTTAAATATTATTTTTTTACAATATTACTAATTAAACTAAATGTGAACTCAAAGTTTAAGGTTTTAAGTTTGTGATAAGACCAAAATTGTGTTCTGAAAGTCCGTGATTATGGAAATAATCTAAGTTTATAGATTGTTCACATTTTTTTGGTTTTGTACTGGCGCATGATATTGGTCGATTTCTGTAAAATTCTTTCAAGATATTTATTTATTTATAATCTTTTTATGCATATATTAAAAAAATATTTGTTTCTAAGTCATGATTCAAAGTCAAAGTCAAACTATTCTTTATTAAATTAATTAAAAAAATCTATTATTATTTATTAAAAACTATTCTTTATTCATTATTAATAAACTCATCTTTCATAAATGACCTGCCGTCAAATATTGAAGCTGGTTTTTCTGTTTTGTTTGCGGATGACACGACTGTGCTGGTTAGTGCCAAATCTTACGACCAACTAAGCCTGAAGATTAACAAAGCGTGTGAGCAGTTACTAACCTGGTTTTCAGCAAATGGGCTTCTGTTGAACTGTTCCAAATCCCATATAATGTTATTTTCTGGTCGTAGGGTTCCACTGCCCACATGTATGAATAACTGTCCAATGCCATTGAGCGACGATTCTAGGTTCCTTGGGTTTATGGTTGACTCCCACCTAAATTGGAAGTGCCAGGTCGACAGTGTTTGTAACAGGCTGGGTAGTGCTATATATATGATGCGAAAATTGAAACCTCTCGTCTCAGGCGAAGCTTTAAAGCAGGTGTACTTTGCTCACTTCCACTCTGTCATGGCATACGGCACACTTATCTGGGGAAACTCAACTGATGCTGACAGAGTCCTGATAGCACAGAAGGAAGCAGTCCGCCTGCTTGCTGGCGCGGGATTTCGAGACCACTGTAGGGAGCATTTCATTTCGCATCGTATATTGACACATTACTCACAGCATCTGTTCGACTTGTTAACGTATGTTCGAAGCAACATAACCCAATTTGCACGTGTCAACTGCCCGGGAAAGCAGTTCTACAGGACGCCTCAGAACAGTTCCTCGTCGCATGGCACTCTCAACAAAGAACCCGCGTGTTATTGGGCCAACGTATTTCGAGCACCTGCCAGCAAGTCTGAGGAATGATCCATGTGATCAGACATTTGGCCATCGACTGAGAAACCTTTTGTTGGTAAATCCCTTGTACTCTCTTAAGGAATATATGGCTTTAACATTTTGATTGTATTGACATTTTTACCATATTTATTTTAAATTTAATGACGATCTTTATGGGGAGATAAATTTGTAACTTGAGTTTTAATTTATTTGTGTACCGGTTGACTATGACGATTCTTTTTGGGAGACTAAAATTGTAATTTAGATTGTAAATTTTTGTTTTTGTTATTAATAATATTAATAGTATTTTTATTTTTTGTTTATTGACGATTCTTATTGGGAGATATAACATAATTAATTTATTTGATAGTTATTACATATGAATATTGATTGATTATTTTTATTTTTATTTTTATTTTTGAATATTATTGACGATCATAAAAGAAATTCTGTTAGTTTTGACATTAATGTAAATTTAACCTGTAATTCTCTTTTATGAAATAAATGAATCTAATCTAATCTAATCTATTCAAGTAAGCTTGTGAATAAGCATTTTCGAATCGTCTGACATTATCAAGAGAGAGAAAAAGAATCTACTACTGGTTCAAACCCTACACCGTTCCTGAGAAGAACCAGTAAGAAACTCGGGTGGACTAATTTTTTCAAAACAGTATAATAATACATCTTCATAAAATAACATGCATTAAAGAATTTATTACATAAGAAAATTAAAAAAAATGATGTTTATAGACATTTTTATAAAAAAGAGAAATAAATAAAGGATCACAATATTAAACAAAAATAATTATTATTGTACAAGTTCACAATATTATTAAGCATCTATACTACTAGAGATGTAAAGGTCCTCTAGTTGTCAGAATAAAGATAAATTAAGATTAAGAGGTGTAAAAGGTCTCTAATCGTCATGATTTTAATAATAAAATAGAAAATTAAGAATTTAGTGACAATCACAAAGCAACTATTCTTATTATGCAGGGTGGTCCAAACCTTGACGTCAAAAAAATTTTTTTAGATACCTCACGTCATGGGCTATCAGAATATAGCCCATGTAAGTTAGCCGATTTTTTGTAGTTTTCGAGTTATGAATTTTTGAATTTTTTTTTTTTGAGAAATTCTGGAGTGAAGAAATTTATTATATAAAAAAACTATTGGGTTTTTTTAATAGTTTACTTTTGTAAAAGTATTACTACAAATAAAGCATTTACTGACAAAAAAATTTACGTCCTCACTTTGATACAAGTAGGATGAAAAATACCAAATTAAAAAATTTACGTTGAAAACGCATCAAAATAGCATTAATGTACGCAAATAAAAAAATAAAACATATCCTTAGGATTTTTGGTATTCTAAAGCCTGCCCTAGACCTTAAGCCTTCGTAAAAGCAAAAAAATAGTGTTTTTTTAGGTAAGTATTTTTAGCTTTTCTACACACACCAGCAATGAAAACGAGTCAGGTGGTTTTTTTCATAGAAAATAATGCAAACATGGAAATTTCACATATTTTTTTAAATATTTATAGTGTAGTTAAAATCTATTTTTAAATCTGTATTCGAATTTTGCTAAATTTATAAATAAACCCAAAAAAACTTTATAATTGTCGCTAGGTCGGTTAAAAAATGTGGACCGTTTAAACAAAACACCTAAATTGTATGGTAAATCGAGTTTTAATCATGTGTTGCTATTTTTATATCTACGGAGTCATCTGACGATAAAGTTCCGTGTTTTTCGGATCGGGTGAAAACTTCAGGGAAATTCCAATACAATTTGATGTTGAAAACGGTTCCACTTGTGATATAAATATTTAAATATTTGTATTCATTGACCGCGAGTGTATTTAGATTATTAGTTTTTTTTACATTTTTTTTTGTTTGCATGTTTATTTCATAATTTAAAATAAGTTAATACAATAAAGGCAATTTGGGTTATTTATATATATTTTTGTTAGGAACCATGGCGTCGAACTTAGTGACAAGAAAAACTAAATCAATTAAGTTTTGTTATTAGATTTTTTTTATATGTCGATTTCTGTCATGATAATTATTCGGTATATGGGTTCCTAGTTATGATGCTTAATCATAATCATATCGTTTATTCTTATTCTGTAAGGGCACAGCAATTACATTAAGTAGGTACTTAATTGTATAGGGAGGCACGCATTACAGCTTTTGTTTCAATACTGTTAACTACACATCAAATCTATTAAATAGTCAGATATACATTGCAACATATCAATCGTTATATCTAGATTTAAACTTAAAATTTGGAATATTTGGCTCAGTACCGGTTAAGTTTCTCACATTACATTATTGTGACTTATATCCACTCTTCGTTCAAATCGTTGAATAAAAATAAGCAATAAACACGTTCACAAGTATTTGTACTTGCACAGTCCTCTTCGAAAACACGTCTTCTTGCGGTGTCCGTGTACCATCATCTGTAACAATATAGGAAAACATTACACCTTTGTGCTTTATAACAATACCTATTTTTATAAATCGCCGTAGGGAGGTTAAGGTTTTCTACACTTATAAAATAAACATTTATTTCTAAAAGAGTTTTTTTTTAGGAAAATGCACTCAAATCATTACTATATTAGTCCACTGCTGGACAACGGTCTCTGCTTAGCCTATGCGCATGGACGAATTAGCCATTCACTTGCTTCATGTAGCTTTTGTTACATGTCATCACTCTTATTTTACATAGACATAGAGTCTATCGCAAAAATCAAAGCAAGTGAGTGGTTAGGAGGTAAATGCCAATAATCGCCACGATGAGCAAGCAGGTTGGCGATCGCTGTTGTGTGTCTAAATG
>JALPQI010008583.1:0-55073 GCA_025490895.1 Thaumatotibia leucotreta
GATGACGCTGCTGCCCATCATCAATCTTTTATCTGATAATGGCCAGTGACACTTCAATCCCTTAGTCGACTCTTACGACACCCACAGGAGGAGTTGGGGTGGTAACAAATGTATTCTTACTGCCGTCACCACACGGCCATACGCATAGTTAATAGGAGAGGCCTACCTCCAGCAGCGGACTATCATAGGCTGATGATATATGAGCTTGTGCGGCGTTATTAAAACGCGTGTACTTTCTATCCATCCCGCTCGCCCTTGCATATTGGCGCGAGCGAGCCGGAAAGAAAGTAAACACGCGTTAATAACGCGGTGCAGCTCATGGTACGGCTACGGTACGAGCGAGGGTGGCCGGCGCCATATAAATCAGAGGCAAGCCCGGCGCGTGATGTATAATGGACATGTTTTAACATGAGCCTGTTCTCTTTTTAAGAGACACTGTGGCTTATGTTATGTACTTGCTTGGCAGCTTAAATATAATATATTAAACGTACAACACTCAGGTAGCTTAGCGTTCAAAATATTGCTTATATACACGGTGCTCGCGAGGATTGCGAAAGATTTTAACTTTGCATCCTAGACATCAAAATAAACAAAAAATATTATGAGACCTAATAATAAATAAATAAATATCTTGGGACATAATATCTTATACAAATCAACCTAGTCCCACGGTAAGCTCAATTAAGGCTTGTGTTGTGGGTACCAGGCGACGATATATATAATAGATACTTAGATACATACACAGCTATGACCAAGGAACAAACATTTGTGATAAATAAATACACAAAGAATGCCCTCGCCGGGATTCGAACCCGGAACCTCCAGCTTCGTAGGCAGGGTCACTACCAACTAGGCTACAGAGGCTGACAAACCTAATGACAACATACTCAAAAAAAAAAAAAAAATTGCCTTTTTTTTAAACTTTTTGAATACTTTTTAACATTTCCAATACTTTTTATCAGAACAACAATTTGTTAAAAATAGTTTTTTTAATGTTTTTTTTATGAAGAGGTTTTTTCGTCAAGTCTATTCCTATTTTTTGATTGTCAGGCAAAAGGAATGGTAATATTAGAACATATTGTGGTAACATTAAAATCAAAAAGAATTTTTATGACGAAGAACTTATTTCGAAAAAAGGTTAATTATCTCTGGAACTAAGCCGAATCCTGGAAATTGTATATAACATTGAACAATCTAAATATGCTCAGGAATTCAGCATTAAAATCTTTCGGAATGTTCATGAGCACCGTGTATATGATTATGTACTATACTTTAGATAAGTTTCTACTAATATTTTGTCATGCTTAAATGTAATTGCGATTAAGCGATAACTTTTGAAATCATTAAAGTAAGATTAATAATGAAGGTTTATCGTAGATGTGTAATATACGTTGTTAGCTATATTTTCTCCTGTTTACGTGTTTTTTAAATTATAAATATCGAATTTACTAGTCATGCCTAAGCATTGTTTTTAATATTCACCATACTTTCCTCTTGTCGCCACTTGCTTCATCCTTCTTTTTATACATGACAATAGTAAACCTAATTGCAACGATATGAAGTCCACCATAAATTATAACAATGGGATAAAATAGTCCACCTACATTTTCTAATACAATACGAAACTCTCGTATTAATTGTCTTGTAATAAAATAACTAACACCAATCAACTTAAAATTACAATCTCGTATCAGCATACCTAGCAAAGTTGCCATTCTGCAATCGAATACGATAAGTACCTAATAAATGTATGAGTATGATAGGTTCGTACGAAAAGTCACGTGACCATTACAATGTATGGAAGCGGTCACGTAACTTTTCGTACGAATCTGTCATTTTCATATATTTATTACTTACTGTTTATCGTAATCGTTTACGATTATCGTATCGTTTACGATTGCAGAATGGTTAGGCCTGCAAGAACTAAATAAGTGTAAATATTTTGTGGAATGATTTAAAACAATAGGTACGTACTTACACATTTTTTTTGTAAAATGTGTAATATCTACATTCCCTGGCATGTGTAATTGCAATGTTTCGGTGCTTAATTGGTCTGTTGAAATGCTAGAAATTAAAAATGCATTCTGAATAAATTGCGCAGCTCTTTTTAAAACTTCGCTATAGTTCTTGTTCTATTGTTAACTTATCACGTTTCACATTTAAATGAAAGTCGTAATAAAACGTAAGAGTAAAATATGTGCAGAGAACGGAAGGCATTATTACTCTTTATTAAAAACGACTAAACTGCATAACGGCTTTTCAGTTTTAACAAGTACATTTCAAAGAAAGGTTGAACAGACTCATGTGTAGGTTGATAGGTACGAGTCAAAGGTGCAATAATGAATTTAGTGCTGAATATGCAATTTTTCCAGTAGATACAAATAATTTATTGGTGGATATATCGTGTTAATCAATAAATTAAAGTAGAGTTTGATTTTGCATTATTGTTATTGGAATGATAATAATAATTATATTTTTGCCTATATAATGTCCCACTGCTGGGCACAGGCCTCCTCTCATATATGAGAGGGATTGGGCTATAGTCCCCACGCTGGCCCTAAGCGGATTGGGAACTTCACATACACCTTTGAATTTCTTCCCGGATGTATGCAGATTTCCTCACGATGTTTTCTTTCACCGAAAGCTAATGGTAAATATCATCTGATATTCCGAACAAAAGTTTCGGAAAAACTCATTGGTACGAGCCAGGATTTGAACCCACGACCTTCGGATTGAAAGATAATTTGTATCAAATACACGCACAGCCAGCAATGCGTATCCCTACTACGTATACTATTTTTTACATTAGTTGGATTGCGTACATTCTCATCATCATCATATCAGTCGAAAGACGTCCACTGCTGAACATAGGCCTCCACCAAAGATTGCCACAACGACCGGTCATGTGCCACCCGCATCCAGCGGACTCCTGCGACCTTCACCAGGTCATCAGTCCACCTTGTGGGGAGCCTACTCACGCCGCGCCTTCCGGTACGTATATGAATTTGTTGTGTCAGAATTTCAGGCCGATTGACTGCAGAAACCCATTTACAGTGGTATCACTAGAATGATTTAAAATGGAGAATTTACCACGTGAATCGAATTATTGGTGTCCGATATTTCGGCACTGTTTGAAATGCCATCATCACGGAGTAACTGAATAACTGAACTCTTAGAGCGGACTGCTTCGGACAGTCGTAAAGTTCACTTTCACAAACAATATACTTCATTGACGATCGATAATCAAAAGTTTCTGTAGCGTACCTACTTGGTATTGACTCTGCCTATAAATCTGGAGTCTAGGTTCGAATAGGAGTATCTGTGTATGTCATTATGATGTATTTCTATGTACAGTCGCCATTATATAAATCAGAGTCGCCACTGAAACAATATCTAATCATGCACTCCAACGTTTATGTTATTACTCTTAATCTAGTAGCAAATCGACTGTAAAAGGAGGACACACGTCTGTATCAAGATCACTCGCATGTCTATGTGTCTAGATAGGCACGCGAGTGATTCTATAAGAGTTCCGTTTTTTTACTTTTCATTTACCGAACCCTAAAAAGATCTAGTACACTAACGTCCGAGGTGGGATACGAACCTCCGTATGTCAGGTTTCGCTATTGATGCCTAGACCACTCTGCCACTCAGTCTTAGTGGATACCTGAAAAATTTCTCAGGTATTCTCTTATAAGAGTTATAAGGCTAGGTCCCTTTAATCTAATATTTATCATTTATAAAGTAAATAGTAGTGTTTTACAAACACATAAAATAGTTGGATTTTGTTCTAAAAACACTTCTTATTTGTTACAGTGTGTAGGATATTTACGATCTGTTAAAAACATCACAGAACAAAAACTTCATGTAAAATGAGCAGCGTAGCAATTAGCAAGCCTGTTTAATTATTACTAAGAAGATATCCGTAACCCCAGCACACCCTGACCGCACATATACAGTCTTCGTTGCTTTGTACGTTGTAAAATATCGTGGCTTAGCCCACAAAACACATTATACCCCGCCGCGGTCTCAGGCGGGCTAACGTGGAAATGCAATAAATGGACTGTCACTAAGACACATTCTCTTACTTTGTTGCACTTTTCTCTCGCTGGCGTCGCAATGACAATAAGTAATCTTATCTAACTTAGAACCACGTAGGTAAGGTACTGTTGGCCGCAAAAGAGTGCATTTGAACAGTAGATGCGGTCAATCAATTGAAACATACTCGGTATACTCGGGAACTAATGTCAAAGTGACGCTTTCCAAATATGGATTTTTTTTATTTTTTCTACTCAGAATCGCGAGCTTCTTCGATCCTCATTAGCAGAAAACAGTGTCCCAAAAATTCCATAAACTTTTTTGTCTTCCACTGAGTTAAAGTTAATGAAAGTGTATGAAAAATAACGACGGTGGAAAGGAGAAACCTGTTAAGCGACATTTTGGTAATTGTCCAGGAGAGCGTTTTAAAGTTTTATTTTTAGGAAAAAAAATCGTATCACTTTCTGTGGCCGCTTTAGAGACTTGTGTTCTTTGAACGTATTTTGTCAAATTGTCATATCTACGAAATAGTAATAACGTTATTTCAATAAACTTGGAACCTTCTGAAATAAATGTCGCTTAATTGATATTGACCTAAGAATTCTCCGAAACGAGCCTTTAAGCGACCCTACGGTTTATAAATAAAATTATTTTAGTCAGAAAAGTGTCGCTTACAGGGCAAGGTAATTTGTATGACATGCAATTAACCGACAACAGTAGCACTTGAAAAAAAAAACTTAAGCGACTATGTATATAAATGTGTATGCTTAAGTGACACTGTCTAAATTTTAGCCAATAATTGCGTCGCTTAACATCCCTGTCTTTAAATTTGACCATTATTTCATTATACCTTAAGCGACATTGAAGTCGTCAGATCTCAGTATTACTTGGCTTAAACGACGCAGAAAAAAAAGCCGGTTCCGTCGATATATAAAACTCATTTTTGATCAAAATGTCGCTTAAAGGGTTTCTCCTTTCCACCGTCGATAATAACTCAATGGAATTTTTGTTTTGGGACACTTTATTATTTCTATCTGGATCGAAAAAGCTTGAATTTTGAGTAGAAAATATGTAAAGTCCAAATTTGGATAAAAAAACGATAACAAAATAAAAATCCGCCCTTTATATGAAATTATAAGAAACGCCCAGGTTCTCAAGCGCCGCAAATACTCGTCCCTTCTCAAGGACTATGAGTTTACGGCGCTCGCGATAGAGACCCTAGGTCCCTGGTCACCTGACATGAAGACTTTCATAAGGGCCATGTCGGCACGGCTGGTCAACACAACTGGGGACCAAAGGGCTGGCGCATACCTCTCTCAACGCATCGCTCTTGCAGTGCAGAGAGGTAACTTAAACGCCGCCAGCATTATGGGCTCCATGCCGCAAGCGGACCTGCTGGAGGGTGTGTTCTTTTTATAATAGGATTTTATCTTTGTAGGTAAGTTTAGTTTTAATATTATATTTTTAGTTTTAATTTGTTCTTTTCTTTTGTAATTCTTTGTTTATTTGTATGGAATAAATGAATAGTTTTATTTGTAAAAAAAAACTTCTTACTAAGGTTTATTTTGACAAGGTTCTGGAATGGCCTAGGGTTCCAATTGGTTGAGTGTACCTATATCCGTCCCACTTTTATTTACAAAGTTAGTAAAAGACCTGTAGTATGCTTAGCCAAGTTGCCAAGCGCTAGCGCTTAGTAGCGTATCGTAGTTTTCCCTCTCTGTCACTCTTTCATATTAGAGCGACAAAGACAGTTAGCTGCGATTGACGATTAAGCGCTAGCGATTGGCAACTTGGCTAAGCATCCGGGTCTGCCATACTACATACTTTCGCACCTATCGTATGCTAAGCCTATAAATGTTATAAGTTTGTTAATGTTACGTACTTATTTCAATGTTAAAATGATTGTAAAGCATGCCTAGTATAATCTACGTATTCTACATGTGTATGATAATGTCGCAGAAAATGGCCTAGTGTTGAATAAACACCCCATAAAGTTTCAGTGCACGGTTCTGAGTATTTATGTATGGTCAGCGCTAATGGAGTATCAGGCATAATAATGGATGTTTACCGCAGGAGCTACCAAATAGGACTACTACCGCAAACACCGATATTAGTAAATTTCGGAGATTTGTCTCTGTCATTCTAATGACGCCTTCGTTGGAGTGACAGAGACATGTCACCAAAATTCACGAACTTCGGTGTTCGTGGTAGGGCCGCAGTATCGTAATCTAATAAATAAATAAATAAATAAAATAAATATCTTGGGACATCTTACACAAATCATCCGAAAATATAATAGGCCTAACCTAAAATATAAATATATAATAGGTCACATAGTTTGGCAAATCAATTAGCTAGTAAAAATAGGATAGGAACTATCACGTTCAGAAAACTAGCCATATAAAATCCGAATAAATAAATGTTCAAGTATATTTGCATAGGCATTAAAATTGATTAGGCAAGTAATCATTTTACAATGCATATGCTCAGAAAGTGCTTTTTAAGGGTTTATCCTTATGCACAGAAAATGATACTTTTTCGCACACTTGCACAAATTAATTTTCATAGTACTTTTCCACATGGCCTGGTTGGTATTGTCGGGATATGGATAGTCTGATTTTCCTCGCATAATGCATTGTAAAATGTTGTATTATACCACATGTTGAAATGTAGGCTATTTCTAACTCGTGTCGATTTTAAAAAAATAATTACCGACACTCGCCCTGAAAAAGAGTCTACCTCCGCATTTGTATCATAAATAACTATTTTAGTTAGCCTGGTTTTTGTTCCACTGCTGGGTAAAAG
This sequence comes from Thaumatotibia leucotreta, assembly GCA_025490895.1. Taxonomy (NCBI): domain Eukaryota; kingdom Metazoa; phylum Arthropoda; class Insecta; order Lepidoptera; family Tortricidae; genus Thaumatotibia; species Thaumatotibia leucotreta. The sequence continues at coordinate 6,844 of JALPQI010008583.1, forward strand.
CCTACCATATTTCACCATTTTTTTATTCATATAGTTTTTTGTCAGCATCGTAGCCTAGTTGGTAGGTACCGGGTTCAAATCCTGGCGAGGGCATTATTTGTGTATTTATTTATTTGAAATATTTGTTCCTTGGTCTTGGCTGTCTATGCATTTAAGTATCTATGTAATGTATGTATCTATCTATTATATGTATCGTCGCTTGGTACCCACATCACATGCCTAAATTGAGCTTACCGTGGGACTAGGGCGATTTGTGTAAGATGTCTCAAGATATTTATTTTTATGTAGGTATACTCCATTTCAAATACCATAGCCCGATGCAACATAAAACTTTAAAGTGGCATCGGGCCATGGTATTTGAAATAGAGTATACACATATTCATGTCATTTTATTTTACCTACTGATTTTATAAATCGTACTGAATTACTTGCCGCTCGTTCCAAATTGACCCAATTGGGTCACATTCTCATAAAAGTTAACGATGTCATCGATTATTCTCGTGTTATGTGGACGTTATACTCCGCTTTCGGCAAACAGACTGATTTCACATGCAGTTTCATAAATCATAAATCATAAAATCTTTATTTGTCCAACATAGGTATACAGGTGTTACATTATGGAATAGGTTCACTATGTGGCGCCTTTCGGCATACAAATTGTAAGGGCATGCATGTCACCTTATTTATACTAAACTTAAATTAGGTCTTCCAAAAACTCGTTAACAGTGTAGTAGCACTTATCGACTAATATTTTTTTAAGGAGGGTTTTGAAAATATTCAGGTCTTGTACAGATCTAACTTGCAGTGGTAATTTATTATATATTTTTGGAGCCATTCCAACTACATTTTTTTGATACAATGCTGTATTAGGTACTACATGATTTAATATCCTATGACGAAGACGAGTGCTGTTGAAGTTGTGATATAAATGAGAGTTATGTTTAACAAAGACCGACATTTCATAAATGTAAAGGCTAGGGAGTGTCAATATATTTAAATTTCTAAAGTATGGCTTACACGACTCTAAAGGAGAAATACCGCATGCTGACCTTACGCATCTTTTTTGGGCTCGAAATATAATTTCACGGTCAGTTGAATTGCCCCAGAAAATAATACCGTACCTTAGCGTTGAAGTTACAAATGCACGGTATGCGGTAAGCACAGCTAACAAACTGACAGTTTTCCTTAAATTATATAGTGCGTATGAGAATTTATTTAATTTTGTACACATAGAATCAATCTGATGTTTCCAAGTCAGCTTATTGTCTACATTTAATCCTAAAAATTTAGTAATGTCAGTTTCATCTATTTTATGTCCATTAAAAGCTACTATTAAAGAGGGAGGGTCAGTTTTTTGTCTAAATGTCATTAGCTTTGTTTTGTCAAGATTAATTTTCAAGTAATTCATAGTCAGCCATTCTATAATTATACTTAATGTTCTATTGATTTCAGTCTCGTATGAACCTACGTTCTCTCCAGATATTATAACGGTACTATCGTCAGCGAAGAGAATCATAGGATGATCTATAATTTTTGGCATGTCATTTATATAAATTAGAAACAACAGGGGACCTAAAACACTCCCCTGTGGCACTCCATAAACGATATCTCTTAAGTCCGAAGAAAAGGAGATTTCGGTTTTTGATTTTGCGCATAGTTTGCTGACTTCAGTAAATTGTGTCCTGCCCCTGAGGTATGACTTAAAACCTTTTCTAAATCTGTATAAGTACAATAAAGCGTTTAGGCGGAGGTCGTCATATTCTTAGTAAGTCCCTTTCGAGATAGGTCATGTTCGGTAGATGCCACTTTCTGAGGATGTCATGTTCTGAGAAGGCCGCTTTCGGAGAGCGACACGTTCTAATTACGTCACATTCTTATATCGCCACTTTATGAGTTCGTCGCTTTCTGAGTTTGTCGCATTCGGAGTACGTCACTTTCGCATTTTACGGCGCTCCTGTGCGTTTCCGCAAATTGAATCCTAAGAAACTAATGATCCTGATCAGGAATGGGATCGATTGGCATCAAAAAAAGAATACAAAAAATTTTTTTTTTTGTTTCTCAATAATAATATGTAGCTATAAGCCCGAGAGCTAAACAACAACTTCACCCCCTTGTATTTATAATAAATAACTGTGTATTATAAAAAAAAAAAAAAAAAATTATCACAGAATAAGTAATAGTAGGTACTAAAGTACAGAAGTGACACTTTCATACATTTGACGTTACACGGTGTACCTACTTATATTATAGTATCCATCTTCTGTTTACACGATCCTGCATAGAGGCGGACTGCAAGGCCTGCCATGAACGCCCTACTTAACTGGAAGTCAACTGTCATTTCTAAAAGTTGCTATTCCGTAAAATAATGTTCCATTTTTGCTCGTTTTCCTTACTCAACCTGCTATAAAATAAAAATGAACCTTAAATAAATCACATACCTACCTATCAAGTTTTTGACAGTCCATTTTCCTGTTTTTTTCTGATACCAATCACCATACCAACCTACAAACTGTACTAAAAAGGTCACCAGTCGAAATTTTTTTTTCCATAGAATTAGATTGTTTTTTTTTAATGCATTCTTTTTTTGATGCCAGTCGATCCCATTCCTGATCAGGATCATACGTTTCTTAGGAGTCAATTTGCGGAAACGCACAGGAGCGCCGTAAAATGCGAAAGTGACGTACTCCGAATGCGACAAACTCAGAAAGCGACGAACTCATAAAGTGGCGATATAAGAATGTGACGTAATTAGAACGTGTCGCTCTCCGAAAGCGGCCTTCTCAGAACATGACATCCTCAGAAAGTGGCATCTACCGAACATGACCTATCTCGAAAGGGACTTACTAAGAATATGACGACCTCCGCCTAAACGCAATAAAGAACAAGTTTAGTGTTGTTACGTGAAGAAACTAATGTACAAAAATTAATCGTTGAAATTACACTTTAGGATACCATGTGTGTGTATTTTATGGCACAATGTCTGTTGTTATTGAAAAAATAATAAGTTGAATGTTCAACATAATGGGTATTGCGACCTTTATTACTTATTACATTCTAATGTTACGTTTTTGGACATGTGCCGTCAGTCGTCTGAGATTATTTTTTATGTTATGCTTAAGGTTTTCTCACACGTTTTTCACTTATTATGAATGATGACATTGATGACAAAATACATTTCAGTCGATATTAACAAAAAGCTGAAATACCGGGCAACTCCTATTAATGTCCCAAGTAACCAGCCCAATTAAAAGCAAATCAAAACGGACAGCCTGTATAATTTTGTGCAATATGTAATCATGATCAACCAATTACGTAAGCTTATTGTTGCAAAATGTATATTTTGCGTATCTGTACAATGTTCTAGTGGTGTAGGTACATTTTCGAAATGCTTTTTGTGAATACTGATTGTGCTTTTTATTGCTTCGCTTGTTTTCAATTTATGACCAAATACATACAGTGTGTGGTCCTTAACACGGGAGAAAAATGAAATGAGTGACTCCTTAGACTATCAGCAATAATCCTGTAAAGGTCCAGGTGTTTCAAAGTGGTTAAGTTCGGAGATATTGTCATTCAAAGCTATGGACCTTTAGTACTGGATCTTGGCATCACGATGTCGTAGCTTGTCAGTCGCAAGACATCTTGATAGTATACCAGGTAGGAAGTCATAACAATAATTTTGTTTGCATTTTTACACTAATTTGATACGGTTTTAAAAAAAAATTGTACATTTTTCAATGATTCAAAAATGATAAGTTATTGATAACTTTTAATTCAAGTAAATGAACCCATAATAATGAAAAATACATGAACAAAAAATTACAAAAAATTTTTTTTTTTTTTTTTAATTACAATATGTGGAAATGATTGTTAATCAGCTTATTAATGCACCGTTTAAATTTTCACCCCGGTTGTAGGCCACACACTGTATACAGCGTTGTTACCTACTTATCTTTAAATTTATATTTGGAGAGGCTCAACCATCAGCGGCTCGTCTATATAATCATAATGGTAGTTATGTCGAAGGGGTGCTGACTTGGTATGTTCATGAAATAAATTAATAATGTTAATTAAATTTCTAGTAATTGTTTTACCTTAAGCAATATATTAATTACTCCATGTATTTTATGACCATGATCATAAAATTATTTTGAAATAATGTGCAGATGCAAACAAATAGTTTTATAAGAATATTATGTAACGCATATCTGGCTATTTTAAATACAACCGATATGCTGATGACTCATTAGATCAGCATTGGTTGGGTTCAAAACTGAAATCTAACTGAAAAACAACTCCTTAATTGTATTAATATTTATATAATTGGATGATAAATGGATCTGTTGTACCTTATACCTGACAACTACTTTTTCACGGGTTCAGAAGTTAACTTACCTACATAACATAGCGTACATGACATTTTTGACCGTGATATACCTACCTACATATTATTTAGATATAGGTATTAAAATGAAACGCAAATTACACGATTTTTTTTATTTAACCGAATAAAATAAATACACCCTTAAGAATAAAATATCAATATTAGAATTACATTACTTATTTTACGAGTCAACATAATAATAAATGTGACTATAAACTTGCTCTCAAAGCCGACACCAGGCAATCGTTAATAGAAGGACACCATTACATTCATATACGAGTTAAAATATTGCTGATGAGAGTAGTTATTAAGAAAAACATCAAATAAATTTATTGCTGAAACATCTCTGAATACAACCAATACAACCATTCAGTATAAGATACATATTGATCCAACTTCGTGATTCGCCCAACGAATAGAAAACACAACTTTAATGTTTAAAGCCCAAAGACATGAATTTACAGGCTGTCTCATGTTTCAGCTTCTATAATTTTATCAAAGCAGAAAATTGGCAACTGTGTTAAATACTGTAATTTCAAACTGAGGGCTTTATATTTGCCAACCAATGTGCGGAGATGCTATATTTTCTACGATATTATATTAATATATATAGCGATCTTAATATAATTATATTAATATATTATCTTCAAATTTTTCGAACTTTTAATTTCAAATGGAATCTTTGGTGACAAAGTTTACTCTCAGCTATTCGCAAAGTGTTTTCTCTTGATTCAGCAATTCATCTGCACGGATCCAGATCAATCTTATCTATTAGATTACAATAATATTTTAAACATTACTAATTTACGTCAAGCTTTCCACCCAACAATGAATGATTAACAGTAAATATACGTTATACCAACAACACACAACAGTAATATATATTCACTAAATACCGTGGCTTATTCTAAATGATATGTACGATCTTAGACCGGAGGCGTTATCTCCTGATACGCGCCACCGCCCGGATATGTTTTTGCTGGTTCTTTTATCCATTATATATCGATATATATTAATTTAAACATTATGATTATATCATTTTAATAAAACGGGATCTAACCGCTTAGACTTACATTTATTTATTCAGCGAATTGCCAGGAAAAACATTTAATAAATGTAAGTGTATACGATTGAGTGTCGTTTCGTTGGTTATTGATCCCAATGTCCAACGACGAGTAGCAAAAGCAATTTTGTTCCAATAAACGACAGGTATTTCCTCATTCGTGCGACGTGTTATAAGGATAGGTAAACACTTTTTTGCTACATTGGTGTACATTACTACAACTTCTAGGACACTGAGGACATGAGATATTACAATATTCAATGTATGATACCTATAGTTATACAATACTCGTAGTCACCCAAAAAACATTTTCACATGGCAGAAATTGTTTGATATATCTACACATTATACGCAATGGCTTTTGTGAATAATTTTAAATATTTATCATAAATATGACGTAAAATATGGCAAATATTTTTGAATAACTACGTCAGCGATTTCATGGTTAGTATAATAACTTGCATCAGATCGTTTATACTTTAGTTAGACATGAAGATAATATATATTTAACCTACATAATAACTTGAATAAAACACGACACTAAATATCATCAAGAGATGACGTAAATTTCATGAGAAAACAGATATATTGATATATTTTAAATATAAACTACTAACATGTAGATACATAGAATAAATAGGTGTATGAAAAGGTATAATGCTTTTATTCTTACTTTATCAGGTTTTTCGACTCTGATTAATATTAATATTTAATAAGTATACGATCGTGACATCAAGGTGCAATATTGTAAAGTGTATAGACTATATATTTGTGCATACAATTCACTACATCACATCAATTAGATTACTTTAATTACGCTACCACTGTATAATTATGTGCCAATAAGTTAATTTTGATAACAAAACATTGTTTTCTTATTGATTTGTTTCTTTAAAAAAAGTAATGGTCGATTATGAGTTGTATAATTATTTTTATTGGAATTGAAACTAAAGATACCCCAAAAAAAAATATTACTCAAAGTAATTTTGACGAATCAACAATGTGCGTTCTACCTATAACCTATTTGTAAATATTTCCTTAAAATTAATGCAGCATTGCCTTAGACGATGTGTTCCGAAAATATTTTAATAAATGCAATGTGAATAGATCTGCATCTATCCAATCTCGCGTCATGCAAATATTAAATATTTTCGTTTCTGAGAAATCAGTACTAATTTCATACATAATACGTGAATATTATCTGTTTTGAATTATACTCCATATGAAATGAAGTATAGCTACCTTTTTAATGAATGAAGTAGCTATTAGCCAGGTGAATGATTTCCTATGTCGGTTATTTATGATTTGCCACACGTTAACACTTGTAGTGTTGATTGTAGTTTGGCTGTTATTTTAGATAATATCACGTGGAATCACGGGCATAATATTTTTATTTAAATACGACACCTTTAACACACAAATACTTGACACGTAGATACTTTAAGTTTTGTGTTCATAATATATTGGTCACACATTACTCTCTCATTTATGTTGTTAATATTTTTTAGTATACTTATTTATAATTCAGACCACTAAAGGATATGTTTTATGTTTTCACGATTACCCTTGTATATAAATTTATTACTTTCGAATATTTGATACCAAAACTGGCGAAAATAGATTTTTATTAAGATTTAGAAGATTACTTTTATACGAAGCTCGAGGGGTATTATTTAAACTCGTATTTAATGAAATAAATTGATGTTGACAATTTAGCAAAACTTTGAAACTTAGGCCAATCATTTTAATACGGTATTTTTTTGTTCCTATATTATGATTGGTTCTCGTATATCGCTAACATAATATTTAAAAGACAATAATTGTTGCAAATAAATCATTCGTGCAACGCTTAAAGTCACATTTATTATAACTCGCTACCTAATATCGATAAAACTTTTACAGCAAATTTACCTAAGCTTTATTTGATTTACCGCTACAAAATAGAACATAGTGATTAACAGAAAATATGAAGATATTAACGTCAATTTAGATTTTTAAATAACCGTATTATTTTAAAATGATAATTACTAGTTATTTTGAGACTTCAAATATTGTGAACATGTTATAATAATGATTAAATTTTTCTAAGTGGAAATTCAGCCAACAATCGAAGATATAATGTAACATATTAACAGCGTATAATTAATTAGTTTACTTAGAAAAAAATTACCTAACACTTATTTAACTACTCCTATTTCTACCTCAAATAGAACGTACAGGGGCTCTATTTGTAATGGTATATTATAATAACTTAAAAATAATGGATTGATAGAAAATAATAATATCTTAATAAAATCATTTGTAAACTAATATCTAATAGTAAAAGAGAGGTAGATAGCTGGAAGAAACAAATCCAGAATCACATAAAATTTAATCATATTTGAAAAGGTAGACAATAAAAACTAAGAGACATGAGCCCCGTTGATTTCGCATGATGCGAGTAAGAGTAGAATACAGTAATATTATTATTTTATAGTCAACATCGTAAACGCGCAAAAGCTTTCCTATTTAGTAAGTATTTTGTAAGATTACATTTCAAATTGTAGGGGTAAACTATAAAAAATATTAGAAGTTTTCATTTAAAATTTTAAGGTTGTAAAGTTTCAGATCAACTTTTGTGCCTAGATTTATAGCTCTTTGTTGTAATCACATAAATCGGACCGTGTAAGGGTCCGCACACGAATGTGATGCGTCGCTAACGACACATCTCTTTAAGAACGAAGCACGTCTCCAGTGATACTAATATAATGCCGAACTGTAGTCGATAATATACTACTACTCTCTGGTTGTCACATTACTCATTAGTAAGGCATGCCGTAAGAGGTCTTCTAATATGTAAAAATACTCACAGTATCACACTTACTTTAACTCTTTAAAACCTTTACTATCACAAGCTACCGCTCCAAAATACTAATTTATCAGCCCAAATTGATATGTATCGAGTTTTCGCACAAATTCATCACGTTGCTAAATTTTAAACCGAGTATAAAGCGAAGGGGGGCTTCGAGCTATCCGGCCACAGTTAGCTCGAAGGCAGCCTTGGCGAAACTTAAAAGGGTAAACTTAAGAGTGTATAAGTATATTAATTTAGGTTTAGAGCCACCTGATCAGCACAGCGAGGAGTAGGTTGGTTGCGGAGGCGGCGCAGCGGAGAGCGCTGTTGGGGCGGTCGTACGCGGGTTTCCTCTTGCAGTTCATCTTCTCCAGCGGCATCTTGGCAACGCTGTACTCTCGGTGCTCGCTGACCATGGTGCAGACGGTGCGTTTCTTCTGCATCATCTCGTCGTCTCGGTCGCGCAGCCCCGCCAGCCAAGCCTCGTACCAGGCCAGCTCGCAGTCGCAAATCAGCGGGTTGTCTGAAACAATCGCCTATTTTAGCTTTGGGTACAATGGACACTAAAATGCGCTTTACATTTGTTCAATATTTACGGGTTATTTCTTAATGGAACCTTTTCCATAAAATTATCCGCGTATCAAATAATAAAGAATAAAACTTTAACTACTACTAATGCTTTTAAAGAGAATGACGGATAATTTCTGCTTCTTCAATGGTCAATTTGCATAGTTTGCATGTTCAGAGTTAATATTAAATAATAATATTTTGATTAGTTTTCTTCAACATAACATGATGTTGATGTATTATGTTATGCTTAATGCTTATAGCTATAATATGTAAATTAGCCCAGGTATAGTATGTAAATTAACGTTAGCAACGTGACTAAGGACATTTCTTAACCAGATATAACAGTTTCATGGGGTTCCTATTTAAAAGGAAAATATTGAATGTAAACTGTTAGGATAACATACAATAATAGATAAATGAAGCGGATAAAATGCTCATTTAGTTACAATTTGTTTATCAAACGTCCTTAAACTTAATATGCTAAGTTATTGATGCCCCGCTCTCACTTTTAGTGTTCGTGATTCAAGGTGAAAGATGATAATATGACAGGGACAGTTCGAACACTCAGCCGAAAAGCCAAAACATCGATATTTGCATTTAGCAACTAGAAACTACTAAAAAAGATTTTTTTTTAATATTTGCTACTTTCTACCACTCGTATTTAACACCGACCCTAAAGTTATTAACATTTACTCAAAACGTTGGAAAGTGCATCGCACGTTATGTTGTTAGTTTGAATTCTCATGGTTTACATTATATGATATAGTTGGTAGAACTTTAACAGGTTCGTCTACTTATTATTTCAAACTGATTTAATTTACATAATATTACATAATGATACATACAGTAATTATATGTATCGAACTATAATTTTAATAATTCTTCATGAAAATGTATTCAGTAAATCACACTATGACAAAAGTGTGTATAGCTAGTGTACAGGTATGTAGTTACATATGTTACACAAAACATTTGCGTGCTCTGATATTCACACGATGTTATTATAATAAAAATATAATGGTGCTACGAGTGTTTCCAATACTCGCGTAATCCATTGAATGGCGACGCCGACGAAACAACGCTACGCTTGCTACGTTGTAACCCGTAGCTATATTATTCCAGTTTGCAGCAAAGGCCATAGTCGGATTTTCATAGTAAGTCAGCCTTTAAATCAACCAGACTCTAGTATTTTTTTTTGAGTACCTCTTATGGTGAAGAATATTTCTGCTGAGTATCAACGTCCTATCGGTGACAGTTTTTGACTTATGATTTTTTTAGTTTTTTCTTTAATGTGTTGTATCTCAGGATGTATAAAAGCGAATTGCTTCAAATTTTGAAATAATGTTCTTTATTTAGATATGCATCGAATTTAAAAAAATGAATATCGATTGTCGTATAAAAAAAAGAAAAAAAAGACCAAAAAATTTTTCATATTTTTTTTTGTGTACCTATGAAGTAGTGACACCTCTATTTTCTTTTTCTAATTATAGACCATACATTGGCCTACTAGTTGCCTAAGTATCAAAATTTTCCAAGCGGTACTTCTTACCAAAAATCGGCAATATGTGTGGTCAAGTTCTGCATTCAATCGGTGTTTTTCAATGTAGTATACAAACTCTTCATTTATATTTGAGTTTTCTTATCAGGTTATCTTATTTAAGAGTAAATGCTAATGACAACTTAATGTCATCATGATGTCATGATGATTGTCATTAGCATTTACTCTTAAATAAGATAACCTGATAAGAAAACTCAAATATAAATGAAGAGTTTGTATACTACATTGAAAAACACCGATTGAATGCAGAACTTGACCACACATATTGCCGATTTTTGGTAAGAAGTACCGCTTGGAAAATTTTGATACTTAGGCAACTAGTAGGCCAATGTATGGTCTATAATTAGAAAAAGAAAATAGAGGTGTCACTACTTCATAGGTACACAAAAAAAAATATGAAAAATTTTTTGGTCTTTTTTTTCTTTTTTTTATACGACAATCGATATTCATTTTTTTAAATTCGATGCATATCTAAATAAAGAACATTATTTCAAAATTTGAAGCAATTCGCTTTTATACATCCTGAGATACAACACATTAAAGAAAAAACTAAAAAAAATCATAAGTCAAAAACTGTCACCGATAGGACGTTGATACTCAGCAGAAATATTCTTCACCATAAGAGGTACTCACAAAAAAATACTAGAGTCTGGTTGATTTAAAGGCTGACTTACTATGAAAATCCGACTATGGCCTTTGTCGTAGCCCGCTGCTGCATTACTTCGGTTTGCAGCACAGTCTTCTTAAGGTAGCTAACATTGGTTTTGAGTGCGTATGAGAAGGCATATTGGAGCAGTCCACGAGATATCCTTTACGAAATTTTGTTTTTCTGATACTGCTAAATAAAATGGGATGGCCTACTACCGCGAACTTCGAAATTTGTCAATTTCTAAGAATTTTGCCTATCACTCCAACGAAGGCGTCATAAGAGTGAGAGAGACAAATCCTCGAAATTTGCGGATTTCGAATTTCGCGGTAGTAGGCCATCCCATTTTATTTAGCAGTATCAGAAGAACAAAATTTCGTAAAGGATATCTCGTGGACTGCTCTAATATGCATTCTCAAACACACTCGAACCAAAATATCAGCTGCTTTGAGAAGACATTGAACTACAAACCGGAGTAATGCAGCAGCGGGCTACGACAAATTTGCTGTCGAGCAATCGAGATATATTCTCAACTTTACAGATTTTATCAAAATAGCTGTCATACAAAACAAAAAGATCTTTTGTATTTGAAATTTTCTTTTATCAAGCATGGTACAAAAATGACGAATTCAATGACGAGGAAGACAGGCATCGAAAGCAGATTTGTTTTTTACCAAATGAAGGGTCCACGGAAAGAACATGTCTAGTCAAAACATGTGTAGTAAAAACCACCTAACTTTTAACAGAATAAGGTGTGAATTTGCCCTGATTTTTTTTAGGGCTTGGACATGTTTTTTTCCGTGCATCCTTCAAAAGGTTTTTATTCTGATATATGTACCACGGCAAGAACATATCTAGTCAATCCAAATTACAGAAGGAAAAACCACCTTACTTTTCACAGAATATGGTGTAAATTTGCCCTGATTTTTTTAGGGTTTGGACATGTTTTTTCCGTTGACCCTTCAAATGGTTTTTATTCTGATATATGTAAACTAGCGACCCGCCCTGGCTTCGCACGAGTACTATACCTACATTAAAACCTTCCTCTTAAATTACTCTACCTATTAAAAAAAATCTCCTCAAAATCCGTTGCGTAGTTTTAAAGATTAAGCGTACAAAGGGACATAGGGACAGAAAAAGTGACTTTTATACTATGTAGTGATAATCGAATAAGATGGACAGCCTACCCATGATGTCGACAACTCGAAGCGTGTCCAGTATAGGCTCCATGATCTCCTCGGGGATGTGCTGCAGCTTGTTGTTCTGCAGGTTCAGCGTCTCCAGAGAGTTGAGGTTGTCGAAGCCCATGGTCGGCAGCTGGTGCACCCTGAAAACAATTTATTATTAAAATAACAGTTTTACAGTAGCTGTACCTACTGTATATGTATAAAAACTTTCACAGTCTATTTCAAATGACGAGGAAGACACAAAATTTCAGGACAGAGGACAGGAAGACTCAAAAGTCATATGGAAGAATCAAAATTTATAGGACAGTTGAATGTAGACAGTTTTCATGGAAAGATGAATTGTATTCATGTCATGTTGGAAAGGAAATATTAATATAAAAGTATGTACCAAGGAAATCGAGTATTCAATTATCCCCCACAATTATTACAGTACAGTTAGACTAAAGCCATATAGGGAACGTGAATTTGTAGCAAGCTGAAGTCTAGAACGTTTGCTAGGCGTATAAGTACCTCCAATAAATCAAAAAATTCTTGTAAGTAGTCGTTATTAGCACGAGATGTCAATGTCCCAAAATGTTTTCAATTTTAGCTACAAGACGTCACTTTCTACGCGCAAGGGAGAGTGCTTGATCGATATATATCAGCATTATCTAAGTAGTTACTTAGAACAGGCCTGTCCAACTAGCACATTCGGTTCAAACTATCAGAGCCACCCTGTGGAGGCTATCAGTAGGGCTTACGGCGAGCGGTGACGCAAGTCGCGCACTCGCGAATTTTGTTCGTCGAATATCTACGTACTAATTCGACCACTGTCAGAGAATTGATTATAACAATGGACAAAAAAAAGGTAGTGATTAAATATTAAGATTATATCATTTTTTAAAAGAGAGCACACTTATATGTGACATTTAGTGTAGGAATTTAGCGTTGCGGGGTGGGTATTTGAAGTATCGTAGCAAGAGTCATTATTTTTTTTATGGGTTTTTACCAAATGAAGATGGTTTTCTGTACTTGTACTAATATATATTCTTTGCTTACAATACGTACAGTGCCAATGTAAATGTTAGTATACACCGTGTTTTTATTGATTTCCGTTAAATTGGTCAGGTTACTTGGGACATTAATAGAAGTCGCCTAGTAGGTATATGGGTAAGGCCGCGGATTTTGACGAATGTGACACAGACATAACATAAAAAAAAATACGTTACGTTACCATAAAATGCAACGAAAGTTACTATAAAGCTCAGCTCATACTGGTATGAACTCTGATTAAATAAAGGACGTAAAAAAAAACATATTTTTATCGCTAAATACTTGTTTTAATCAAATATAATAATCAACCCATGTAATGTAATTTCTCACACTTAGTAATTACTTAAATTAACAGTATTTACAAATGTTTTAATGCCATAATCTTTGGCACTAAATAAACTAAAATAAATCACCATAAATGCTTAAATGGAAAATAAACTGTTATTAATTAACACTAATAAACGCATTAATAATTATACTGTATTTCATTAGCCCTAGGGGGGTAAAATTACCCACTGGAAAAAGCTGATTACTTCTATAAACGCAAATCAAAATACCTAAATAACAAAATAATTTGATTTGTTTCGCAAACACTTGTTACAGTATTCTGTAATTCAAAATCTAATAAAACTCATTTAAATTAGTAAATTTCTGTGTCCACTTCCCTTTACCACATATTTTCGTTACGTAACATAAAAAATACGTTACGTTTTGTAAAAATGTAACGTATTCGTAACACAAGTGTAACGTATATTTGAAAAAAGGTTGATTATCTCGGTAAATAATTGCAATCTGAACATAATAGTACATGCTACTGACGTTTCAAACTAAACCCTTTCGTATGAAAAAACAGCCGTTTAATAATAATCACTACTTACCGTGAAAATCACACTACCACTTTAGACGTTTTTTGCTAAAACTTTCGCCGCGTGCACTGTGACAACCATTTGTTAACGAATTAATGGGAGTGAGTGTGCTTATGGGTGTCGCCCTACTAGAATAAGAGTTGCTAGTGTCGATAAACAAATTTTTACCACCATTGGCTTAAATATGACCTTAAAAAAGCGTTACGAAAGTATCGTAACGTAAGTTTGGAATTGGTGACCCAAAAAGTAAAGGGAAAGAAAACAGTAAAATTGTTCACATATCATTAGTGCTTAATGAACGAAGCAATCTTTTATCATTATAATTTGGTTTAAAAACAAACATTTAATGCTGACAAGTCTAATAATATAAAAAAAAAGGTTTTAAGTACTCATAGTCGAAAAAATTACTCGACTTTCGTTACGTTTTTGGCAGAAATATTTATTTATTAATTTTAAATAAAGAGCTAAATTAGCTATTTCATTTGATTACATGTAACTGAGCATAGGGGAATATTTTAAAATTGATCAGAGTTCTCTAGATGTTATCAGTTTTTTTTTATGAGCAAGACAAATTTTAAGCTCCGAATTCGTCAAAATCCGCGGCCTTACCCATATGGGCTTTTGTTAATTTCGTAAAAAATTTTTTTTTTCGTTTTCATACATAATAATTGCATTGGCAAGTGTGAGAGAACCTTAAGAATAACATCTCAGGCGACTGACGGCTGCTGACGGCACATGTCAAAATAAGTAACATTAGGATGTAATAAAGGTTGCAATACACTTGTTCAGTCATTAAACTTATTTTTTTAATAACTAAATAACAGTATCGGTTAAGACACTAGTTTCTTAGAGAAATTGATTATTTTTGACCTAAATAAGCTTCCCTTAAATTTAACAGAAATCAATAAAAACACGGTGTATATTATGTTTTTGATAATGAAAAGAATCTGACACTTCTAATGTGCAAAAGTTGTTTCAGTTAACAGCCAAATAATTTGTTTATTAACACGGTCCTAAGTGCTCGCAAAACATTTCAACAAACAAACCACGTGACATCTAATCTTGTCTGCTTGTAAAAGCTCACAGTACCCATTGCAAACTTTTGTCTAATTAATCAAGATACCCTTTATGAGATTGTAGTCTCAGGAGTTGAGCAAACAACAGCACTCTAGAAATTAATCAAAACCTCGCGAAACGAGAGGGGTATTTCATTAATAAAGCTACGACTACAGAGGTCTGATGGAAATGTTTAAAATATAAATACCAATTTTAGATTCACGTCTTTAATTATTCGTCAAGATTAGTGGGCAGTCCAAATTACTCAATGTATTTCTTAAATATGATTATAAAACAATATCTGCGTCTTAATACAAGAGGGTGCAATATCAAATCAAAACGCGGTTTATCATAAGTAATCGGTCTCCTAATCGATTGATGATCACATCACACATCATCAGCCTATGTTAGTCCACTGCTGGACGTAGGCCTCTCCTATTAACTATGCGTATAGACGCATTAGGAGGTAAATGCCCATAATCGCCACGCTGGGCAAGCGGATTGGCGATCGCAGTAATGTGTCCACTATGATGACGCTGCTGCCCATTATCAATCTTGTAGAATGGTCAGTGACACTTTAATCCCTTAGTCGACTCTTACGACACCCGCAGGAGGAGTTGAGGTGGTGACAAATGTATTCTTATTGCCGTCACCACACGGTAAAATCGATCGATGATCGAATTTATATAATTCACTTCCAAATTGTAGGCAGTTTTTGGCCAGCCGAGAGGCGACTAGGGAGAACATGTTTTACTATTAATAGGAATAGGCTAAATAAATACATTTTCCTTATTTGTTTGTCGTATTTATTACAAGCAAAATACAAATAAGTAAGACACATTTAACCCTCTGCCACTGACGTGATCACGTGACGTGAAATTATTGAATCTTGTTATCAACATCGTAATGGCGTAATTGCAAAATACGGGTGTCTGATAGACGTAACGTCAGTCGCAGAGGGTTAATATAAAAAAATCACAGAGTTTTTCCGCTGAATTGTTGGTGTGCATTATACAACACGGACAGATACTTGATCCCGTCATGGCTTAGTTAAGTGGGCGTGAGAATCCAAGCTATTTTCCTTGTCTGGGCTATCGACGAAAACATGGCGGAGGAAATGTTTACATCAGTGTGCTTCTCGACTTCTCGCCCCCGAGAGTATGTCTGAAATGTCACACTGTTTACGTAAACCCTTTAATGTGACGTGGAAAACAAAACGAACGAAGGAAAATTATTTTTCCGAATGTTGACGCTCGCGATGTAGGTTCTTAAGTTGCTTTGTCGAATGTTTACACAAGTATACAGCGAGGAAATGCCGCCAGCATTTTCGGTACAATGCCACAAGGGCCAATCTTAGATATAAGTTAGGTTAAGTAGATTAGTAATGATTCAAACAAAAAAAAGTAGAAAGAAGTTTTTTTTTTATTTAACTAGCTGGTGCCCGCAACTTTGTCTGCAGACACACGCAGACCATTTTCGTGATAAAGAAACTTTTCCCCTTTCTAGGGTGTCAAACGAACTCCATATCTTCAGCACAATCGGTCCAGCGGTTTTAACGTGAAGAGGTAACAGACAGATTTATTTTTTTTAAGTTTATTTATAAATTAAAAAATATATATATATTCCCTAATATATATATAGGCCCTGCCTATAAGACAGAGACCGTGGGTTTGAGTCCTGGTAACAGCATATCTTTGTATATTGCAATCATATTTGTTTCTTATTTAATTACATATATACATTTTAAATCACCGCTTAGTATCTACCGTCAATATAAGCCTTAATTGAGCTTATCATACACCGTGGGACTAGGTTGATTTGTTTCAGTCAAATATATTTTCACAAGTATAAAAACTATAGAAGTGTATGATTTTTTTTAAATCTGTAACAATATAAGCCTTCGAGCCATTAATTACTTACTCAATTCAACGTTTGATTTACATTTAAAGCCTATGCGTGCGCAACGTCAGACAGGCCAGACAGGAAATGTCCAAATAAAAATTAAGTGACAAGTACTTTCTGAATTTCATCAACAGGTATACGCTCTGAGGCGATTTAAGCCACCTCAACTATTGATACTATTGATTATAGATTCATGTCTTCAATTCTTCATATCAAAAGCAATGCTTATTGCTGTTCGTTTTACCATATGCAGTGACGTGTTCTTTTAAATGTACTAATCACTCACGTTGTAACAAAAGCTTGTTTGTTTTATTATATAATTCTGTGTATATTTTGCTGTTTAGTTATTTATACAATGTGACCTATTGCTGAATCCCTGCTCTGCTCTGCCCGTAATCAACAGATACGATGCCTAGAAACCATCAAATCAAACGGATCAATTAAGTAACTCTCGTCAAGAGAAATCCCATTACTCACCCTACTCGCTTCCTAATTCGATACGTATTACTGTAATATGGAAGTGCGTTGGGAACGGATATACGTCTGCCCACATTCAGTAAGGCTGTAAACTGTAGCATGGAATTAATGAATATGTCCAATGTGCTGATTCAGATGAAACACTGGTATGGGCTTGTCTATTAATTACGTCATACTGTATAGGGGGAGGGGGGTCAAGAAACAAACACCAATTATCACCATAAGGGAGGGGGGATCATCGGACAAACAACGTGTAATTTTTTGTTACACTCTTCTGAACAGCATTATAACTTGTAAAAAAAATCTTAACTTTTTTAAAACACTTTTTAAATATAAACAGATGTAAACCCTGAACTAAGTTTTAAAACTTCGCGAACATTTACCTCATAGTTGGCAAAAAAGAATTTCCTCATCACACGTGTGCTTAATAAAGTACGTATATTCAAATGCTATTTAAAGGTCTACTTAAGTTGTCAATAAATTACACGTAATATTGGGTACGAGGGGGGGGGGGTCCTGAAAATATCACCAATAATGGGGGGGGTCTAAAATATCGGTTCTGTCGACCTTCTGCTGAAAAGAATGAAATTCAATGTCGACGGCTCATGATTCTTGACTAAAATAGGATTCTTCCTAATATACACATACCTAGTGAAGCCGATGTTGTTGGAGATATTAGAGCAATGCACAGAGTACTCTAGCACTAGCTATTAACCAAAATATACTTACATATTCTCCAGGTGGCGCAGGCGGTGCAGCGGCCGATAAGTTTTGTTAAAGTTTTTCATCCTACGTTTCGATCACTGTCTACGAATCAAAATATACATACATATTCTTCTGCAGGTTAAGGAAAGTGATGGAGTCCCCGTAGCCAGTGAAGGCGTCTTCGCCAATGTAGGTGATGTTGTTGGAGCGCAGGTCCAGATGGCGCAGGCGGTGCAGCGGCCGATAAGTTTTGTTAAAAATTTTCACCCAAAGTTCGGATCACTAGCTACGAACCAAAATATACTTACATATTCTTCTGCAGGTTAAGGAAGGTGATGGAGTCCCAGTAGCCAGTGAAGGCGTCTTCGCCAATGTAGGTGATGTTGTTGGAGCGCTGGTCCAGGTGGCACAGGCGGTGCAGCGGCCGATAAGTTTTGTTAAACTTTTTCACCCAAAGTTTCGATCACTAGCTACGAATCAAAATATACTTACATATTCTTCTGCAGGTTAAGGAAGGTGATGGAGTCCCCGTAGCCAGTGAAGGCGTCTTCGCCAATATAGGTGATGTTGTTGGAGCGCAGGTCCAGGTGGCGCAGGCGGTGCAGCGGCCGCAGCGCCTCGGACGGGATCTCGTGCAGCCGGTTGTCGCCCAGCCGGAGGTATTGCAGGTTTTCTGTTATATAATAATAAATAATAATAATATATAGGCGCGCATAGTCCGGCGGTTCCTCTCCCTGTAGCCCTAACCACCGGCAGATTGGGCCCGCCCCGTTGCCGGCGGCACCCTAGGTTAGATTTTTTATAATGTGTTTACTTGTTTTGTACGTTTTATTGTATTTTATTTTTATAACCATATTATAAATTACCTGACCTGGGAAAAAGATTAAATAAAGGAGAATAATAACAATAAACATTTATTCATGACACACAAGACGAAACAGTATATATAAAACAATAACATTTATATATTTTTCATACTATTGTTGGAAGCATACGAGAAGGAGGTGGTCCGGTAAATCTCGGTCGAAAAGCTGCTGCGTGCTACTTGCACAAAGTTTTAACAAAACTACTCGTAGCACACAACATTAGGTACGTAAAATTTAAAGTGGTAAGCATATTTAATAATTTTCTAATGAATATCGAAGAGCGAATATGATTGCCCTGAGAATCCCTGTAATTTATATTTGTATTTGAATTATCATAAAGTATAATTTAAAAAAAAAAACGTTTGATAGGGTTTGTTTGCTGATATATTTAACACTGATTTGAAATCTTTTGGTTTAATCGTTTTTCTACACCGTACTCTAAATCTCTCTCTAAAAATAACATTATAATATACTACACTTGTTATACCTCTAAATCTTTGTTACAATTTATAATCAAACTACAAAAACCGCTTTCCCCAAAACTTTCACTGAGTTCGTGCCACTTAATTACAGGGTTTCCAACTAACCATTTCGTTTTACAACTTAAACGCAAATAAATTATGTGATTATCTTTATAGCCGCAGTAAACGACTCAATACCTATTAAACTGTTTAAATCAAACGTTAACTTTCCTAAATTCGTAAGTTAACAAATCTGTGTTAAGAAAATTAAATAGTTATCACACTTATCACGCAATAAATTAAGTAACATTAACTTGTTACTTTACTGTTACTAGCGTGACAACACACAGTGCTTTACGGAGTAATTTTCTTTATGACTGGTTACTCCCTGGCAGGAGTTGGAATTACCGTAAATTACTTCCTGGGCAATTAAATATAATACGTTATAATCGCCGTGTGGGGAGGTTTTCATGAATGTTTGAGTTCTAGGGAGATATAACATACAATTTTAGTTCTAATGTTATAAATGTTAGATTTTATAATACTAAATAAAAAAGACATAGTCCATCACCGTCCGTGGTACAATTGGAATCCACGTATGTTATCTTTTACGACTGTTACCTAAGCCACTCGGCCGCTTAGTCTTAGTAGACACCCATAAAATTTCTTGGGTATGTGCAGTCTTTTATAATGCTAGTTGCCTTTGACCATACTCTAATGGCCAGCGACCGGAACCGGTATTTTACAAAAACCTCGAAATAGCCAAATAGGTTTAAATGTTTTATACCTACTCTTTATGTAGGTACTGCTTAATATTTTATTTTATTTATTTGTGTATTTATTTATCACAAATATTTGTGTAAGATGTGGTTTGTGTATATTTGTGTGATTTGTGTAAGATGTCCCAAGATATTTATTTATTTTTATTTTATATAATTTACAATATCATATTTTTGTATTACTCCATTAACTTACAATTTAATTACCGAAGAACGAAAAAAACCGTTTTTTTTGTATGGAGAAAATAACGATAAAATAATAATAATAATATTTAAAAATAAATATATTTAAAACGGTTCCGGTCCTTGCTAATAGCAATCAAAATATCCATACTCTTATGGCATAACATTATTTGATTTTAACTATAAAAAAGTGTACACTTCATATGTTTTTTTTATTTTATTTCAAGGTCTCTAAAAATAGTGTTGACTACTACCTTGTTGACTACTTGTACTACCTTTTAAAAAGCACAATTACAGGTCAGAAAAATAGAACTTTAAGTAAAAAACGACTGGAAGCTTTTTTCACCGAACAACAAAATAATGAGGTGACTTTAAGTTGTTCTTACCTCGCTAACGACCTAAGCTTAGATTGAAATTATTTTCGGTATCTTTAGAATTCAGTTTATGACTAAAGGCGAAGTTACTAGAATTCCACTTCAACGAATAAATAAGTTTTATCCATAATTAGTTCTAGATTTTTTCAAGTCCTCTTATTCCAGTCTAGTTAAATAGAGCCTTAATATGCCAAAGTTGTACGCTTTTTCGTGATTGGATTACTTTAATTTCGACGAATTTTCAAATAAACTCAGGGTTAGCTAAAGTATCATCCGTATTATAAACCAAACAATAAAACCAAAAATGTGCATGCTTTTAATTCAGGAATGCAAAGAGACGTCAACATACATGCCTTCTTACTCGAATTGTATGTTTACCGTATTTTGGGTAAAGTAAATATCTTTTAGCTAAACACTGATGACACATTATATGCTTTAAGGAGCGTCATAGGTAATGCGTCTGTCCCAAAATTCCACCCAATATTGTACGCACTTTCAAACCCTGCGAACGCTTTTTCGTTCAATTCTCTGTGAGAGGTTGCCAATCAGCTCGAGCAAATTAACACTTTCGCTGACAGTGAAAGAGTTAAGAAGCGTTAAGCATACAAGCACCCCGCCTGTCGACGTACTGTCACCGAAAGAGTAAGACGCAAGAGTCTGCGTCCCTACCGCAAACTTAGAAAATCGCAAATTGCGTGGATTTGTCTCTGCCACTCTAATGACGCCTTCGTCAGAGTGACAGAGACAAATCCTCGTTTGCGAGTTTTGAAGTTCACGGTAGGCCTCCGCTACACAAACAGCTAGTGTATTCCGAAAAGTCGAGCCTACATACGCACCTTCAAGCCCTGCGAAGGCTTTCTCGTCGATCCTTTGTATGAGGTTGCCCTCCAGCTCGAGTGAGTTGAGCAGCGAGAGATGGGAGAACACCTGGGCTGGCACCTCGCGAAGCTGATTGTGCGCCAACCCTAGCGAGTCCAGGTTCCGCATTCCTACAATCAAGAACAGGATTTCAATCATGGTCATCATTCATTAGTAAAGCATTTAAAACTTCGCCTATGTCTCCGGAATCAGTACGAACTTTTAGAGATACATGAAGATGAGCAGATAGATGAAACCTGGGGCCGAATCCGCACTGCCTATAAGAAAGCCGGTGTAGAGGTGCTCGGATACACGAAACCATCAAAGGAGACCTGGACGTCGACAGATTTGTGGCAGCTTATTGAAGAGGAACCAGCAGCTACAATCTTCTACTGAGCCCGAAACGTCCAGTCTCCGCGAATACTACTTAGGCGCTTTTTTTATTTGAAATAGGCTTACTCATGGCCACAAACTAGCCGAGGGCAGAGACGCGGACTACAATGGAGTGTGTTTTCCCAAAAGGTGCCTATTCACCTTTGACTTGAAGGTTGACGGGTGATACGAGTATATTATGATCCACTTCTTGGCAGTACGTATAAGAAAAGAAGACGAGAAGCGCTTCGTGCGAATAAATGTAATGTCTACCTTTAATTAGTTTCAATTATTATAAAACTCATGTTATTATTATCTTGATTAAAAATTACCTACATCTTTAATAAATTACCTAAATGTAACAAATTGAAATTAATAAAGTACGAGCACAAACAATTTTTCAAAGACATTATACACTAACCTGTGAATGTTTCAAAGTAATTCAAGTGCCATTGCCATGATATCAAGAGTTGAATCATAATTATTTTAATTTTCTACATATTATGTGAATCATTGAATCTTTTTCAGTAAGCCTATTCGCCATGTTATTGAGTAATTACTTTGCGGTTTTCCAGGAAACCCCTAGAATTCCTAAACTCGAACTAGCACTAAAAGCTATTAAAGTGTAGCGCTCCTCTAAACACGTTTAATACCTGCAAAATCTCCTTCCGAGATAGAAGTGATGCGGTTTTCCTGCATTTCCAGTTTCTTCATGTTCTCGAGCAGGGCGAGCGCCTTTTGCGGCACCGCAGTTAACTCGTTCCCGCCCAGGTTCAATCTCTTCAGCTTCCTGCCGAGTTAACAGAGATATACTCGTTAGCTTTAGCTTGTTCAACGTTTTTAAATAAAGATCTGGATACTTAGCCAAATTGACAATCGGTAACGCTTAGTAGCGTATCGTAGATTTCCCTCTCTGTGACTTTCCTATGTGCGACAAAGACAGTTAGCTGCCTTTCGTTTACGATTGACAATTAAGCGTTAGCGATTGGCAACTTGTTTAAGCACCCTGATTCTTCGTCTTGGTTTGACATATTCACAGATTGTGATCGTTGTTGAAGCATCCTAAACCGTAAGTCCTTTCATGGTTATTATCTTTGTATTTAAGTCCTATCTGAGTATTTTCACTTTAAGGGACACCTAATTAGCGTGACATTAAAAACCTTCATTAAAGTTAGGTTCTTAACGAAAATAAAGTACGATATATTTAGGAATTTAAGCTCGATCGGTGTTTTCATTGTCAAAGTCAAAGTCAAATGATTCTTTATTCAAATTGGGATAGAAACAAATTCTTTTGAATGGTCTAAGTTACACATAAAATTAAAACTACTTCCGGTTCTAACCCGATTGAAATTTAGTGCTTAATTGTTTTTACAAACCTGACTTAAATTAAGGCTTTTTGATTTTACGCTAAGTGGGAGTACCTAAAAGTGAAAAAACTCACCTGTCTAACTTTGAAATGAATGTATTTACCTAAGTACTATAATAGATCGTCGCTTAAGTCGTTAATGTATCAAATTGGCTTGGTTGACCTGTGAAGGATTGTCCCTGAACATTAAGTAATTTGTGTATGTAGGTATATAATATCATATTCAAATATTGATCACACAGGTTACTCACGTAATTTTAGTCGAAAATTGCTCGACATGTTTCGATCCATTTAGAGGATCCTCATCATGGAGTACCCGCTACCAAAGCCCGACGTGTACTCAATATTTAAATATGGTTAAGTCTCTCGTTACTTATAATTCTAAAATATAATATTATATCCCGACTAAATGTTGTTTCCGAAATTACACAAACTAAACATTTTAAGCAACGTACAAACATTTGTCGCATCTAAATAAATGTGAGTCACCTTGTTGCAAACTAAGCAAGGCTTGTAGGGTAAACTCGACGTCTGGCCCTAAAGGGTTTAGCAGCCTTACCGAACAAGAGGTGCCTTTCCCCACGGATGAGGTCAATATTTTAGGTGGTATACTAGCAGGACCTAAGAATACTCCATGCTTAATATCAGCTCTAGATCTTCTTTTGTTTCAGAGTTATTCAAGATAATGTAAAATATACAGGGTGTCGTTGAAAGTGGCATATTTCGTAAACTGTTCAAGTTAGATCAACCAAACAAAATTGTGTTTGATAACAATAAAATAAACTACAAAATGCATATTTTTAACCTGCATCTTGTCCTTATTTTTCATAATAAAAAAAGGTTTCTTATTTTTTTTTCCATATTTTTTTTTATTTCACGCGGAGGTACACCTACAAAAAAAATATGCATACATAGCCACTAATGTCCACTGTATACACAAATAAAAATATTTCCGTAAATCATCGTGCGTCATGCCAAAAAAAAATTTTTTTCAGAAGTAGTCGTTACTGGCATACAAATAAAGTACCAGTGCAGTATGAACATAAGTTAGTGTGTAGGTATACAATCTCTCGACACTTACCGCACAAAATATCATTGACGTAAATTGACTTATTAATCAATCAATCAAGCCATTTATTTCCAATAGAAGTTACATTGATTTGTATACATGCATATTTACATAGATTAATTAAATAAATTATTAATAATATTAAAATTATAGCACTGTTTGCAACACTTCAATTAATTAAATTAAATTAAATCATTCCATTCTTTAACATAATTATTTTAGTGACTAAATACTATATTTAATTACTATTGGATGTCCATTTCTGGACGAAGGCCTTATTAATACATTTGCTTTATAAAAGAGAGATAAACATTTGACACATAGTATTGTTTTCGACATTTGATTTGTTGCATTTTCTGTTGGAAAATGGAAAAAATTAAGTGTAAGTCTTGTGAAAAAACGTTAAAAAATATATGTGGAAAGAAAAAATGCATACAAACTTGACAAGAGGCTGATTTATATAGCAAATGCACTAATAAGTCAATTTACGTCAATGATATTTTGTGCGGTAAGTGTCGAGAGATTGTATACCTACACACTAACTTATGTTCACACTGCACTGGTACTTTATTTGTATGCCAGTAACGACTACTTCTGAAAAAAAATTTTTTTTGGCATGACGCACGATGATTTACGGAAATATTTTTATTTATGTATACAGTGGACATCAGTGGCTATGTATGCATATTTTTTTTGTAGGTGTACCTCCGCGTGAAATAAAAAAAAATATGGAAAAAAAAACAAGAAACCTTTTTTTATTATGAAAAATAAGGACAAGATGCAGGTTAAAAATATGAATTTTGTAGTTTATTTTATTGTTATCAAACACAATTTTGTTTGGTTGATCTAACTTAAACAGTTTACGAAATATGCCACTTTCAACGACACCCTGTATATTTTACATTATCTTGAATAACTCTGAAACAAAAGAAGATCTAGAGCTGATATTAAGCATGGAGTATTCTTAGGTCCTGCTAGTACACCACCTAAAATATTGACTTCATCCGTGGGGAAAGGCACCTCTTGTTCGGAAAGGCTGCTAAACCCTTTATAGTTATTGGTCCCTGTTTTATAGTAAAGGTAAATAAGTCTCCTACTGAATTAATAAGGTTGAACGGGTCGATTCGAGAAAGGCCGGCATTAGTACAGTTTTTATTGTTGTTCTGTTAAATAAACATAAATTTTCATGGAAATACTCGTAATCGCATGAACGTATGTCGTAAGTCGTAAATAATCATAAAAGAAAATCTGTAGTTTAAAAATAGCGAAGTATAATTTGCTAAATTACTTATAGTTGGAAATTTCTAAGAATTAACTTTTGACAATTATAGATTGAATCTTATTAATATGAGGGTAAGGCTAACCGTTTTTCCGATAGTCTTATGGTCATATATTATATATAAGGCTCATTTCTCAAGTGTCAAAAGTTAATTCTTAGAAATTTCCAGCTATAATTCAGTATTAATATTAATTTCATATTTTGTCCACGATGTGTAACATATACCTACGACTAAGTAAATTGTAGGTAACATAGATCGGAATAATAAAATATCAAGAATATCAAACGTTTTTGAAAACGTTAACCGTAGTTAATGTATTTAAAGGATTTCTGAATCAAAGCTTTTGAGATACTTTATTACGATTCGTGCAGATGCGTAAAAAATGTCAATTTTAATCTACAAAATGAAAGCAAACAAACCTAAAAATGAAACGCAATCACAATTTTACAGGTTACACACGCACAAGCAGCTTTAAATAAAGCAGCAAAAATTATCCATAAAACTTTAAGACGGCGAAGAGTTGGAGTCACGCGGTAATTTCCACGGATGGTGCGCGGACCTGTAATTTATTCGCAGAACTTTCTAGTCGCGCGATAACTTCCGACCCCAAACTGCTCGGATGCGAAACAAAACCGCACTTGTTGTTATAAATTGTATTGTCAAGGCGGTAACTTATTTCTTAGATTTTAGTCCAGTTTTTGTTACTTTTTAAATAAATTTAAGTTCAGACTAGCTTAGTCGGTGTGTACTTGTTTATCACAAATATTTTATTGGTCGGCTGTTTTCTATGTATTTAAGTATTGATATGTATGTGTTTATTATACTAATTATATCGTAGCGGAGTATGCACAACACAAGTCTTAATTGAGCTTCCCATGGGACTTCGTCGATTAATGTAGTATTATCATTTTAGGTATTTTGTATTTAGCTCATCGCCATTATCCTTGCGCTTGTTTAGTATTATTTTATTGGGCTTTATTTAATGTAATATAAGCATATAATTGAATTTTGTATATTGTTATTTCACTGGTATTACACCAAAAATATTTATTCATTTTTTTTAGTTTTTAATCATATTATATTATATACTTACCGCAAGACGGTTGATTATGACATGCATGATCTTACAATTATTAATTATATTTTATTGGTTTTTTTTGTCTTACTTATTCAGATTGCTCGGGAATGTGATTTTTGGATTTGGGTATAGATAGGCACTATGTTTTATGTAAGCGACTGTCAAACATACTGGCTTTTGTTTTTCGCCTGGCTACCAAATCAAAACGCTTTTAAAGTAAATGTAATTAAATTTCGAATGGCGGCCAATTTTTTGTAAACACAAATTGTTATCACATACCCGGACCTTTTCGCGTTCCACGACAAAAATATCGTAATATTTTTGTCAATGAGTAGTTTTATTCTAGAAGTAGATGGGAAAATATATCTTCCAAAGGATGTGTAACATAACTAATCCGGCTTGGCGGGTGTCTACTCTCTGATTTATTTCTCGAGATAGCTTTGCGTGAATTTTTCATCAGATCTCCGACGGACTAAGTTGAAGCCGGGAATCTTAACACTGAGCGGATCGTTGTTTTTGTATAAAAAATATAAAAATGGAAAGTTTAATACAAAAAAAGCTTGATTTGCTTTAACATGTACATTGATCTTTATTGTTGCCGTTGTAAAAAGATTTAAACACTAATAATACTGGGTACTTAAACTTCACTAATGTAGGTTAAAATGCCGTTAAATTAATAACACGCAAGTTTTATTATAATCTCAAAATATATTCATTACGAACCTTAAAATTTATTACAGGTTAAAGATACCGTTTCTTATCTCATTTTATTCAATAAAATAACACCCGTGCTTGAAATAACCTCTCATTAAAATGCTCTCTGTCTGTTTTATTGTTCAAATATTGAATGAAATTCAAATAACTCGCAATTATAAATTAAATAACACGTCAGTATTTCTTGTTTATAATTATGACGTGTAATACGTCGAGAGATAAAAATTGTGTTAAAAAAAAGGAGAGTAATATACTTATAAAAAATGTCATTGTGATACTTAATCATATGAGTCGTATTAAAAAAATGTACGCCAGAAAATATCAATAAAATGGATGATAATTGGTTTATCAGGGACATCAGGGTATGTACTACTTAATCAAACTGATTCAGTCTTCGTATATCAATGTAATATATATCCGTCATACATATCAAAAATATCCGTGGTGTACAAAATAAAATGACTGAGAATTTATCTTGTAAATGTCATGCACTCCAATAACAAGCCTCACAAAATGCATTTTATTACTCTTATATTCAGATTGACGAAATATTCCATTCATTGAAATTAATTCAAACCGGGGACGCGAAATTGTATTCTGAAACAATGCGGGCGGATATTTGATTACCGGAGTAAAACAAAATTAACTGGTTCGTGATAATTTCGCCGATTGAATAAATAAATAAGTACCATATCTTGGGACAAGCCGACACAAATCGAGTTGTCCCGTTATAGGCTCAATTAAGATTTTAACAAAATGATCCATACAAAATAATTCGGCGCGCAATGTAGAGTAAGTCACTCACGTCAAACGCTCGTTGACAGCTAAAAGAAATAGGACATTACTATAGAGGACGGGAAACGAAGGGTTACAGGCCAAGTAGATATATATGGCCGAAGGAACTGAGGCCAGATAAGAATACGCGGCCTGTAACCCTGTTTCTCGCCGAGATTTGTATAGTGCTTTTCTCAAACTTGCCATGAAATAAAACGAACTGATTTCGCCGAACCATACTATTTCATTTGTGAATATACCAATGGCACAGTATCGTAAAACATAAAAAAAAAACATTCGCGCCTAACTTTTTTTAAATCTGTTTGAGGTATTCTTTTACCTGCTGGTATAGACATTAGTGCTAAGGTTTTTTTTGTGTGGCTGAATGTGAAGACCTAGTGTCACAATTTGACGTTTTAAAACAAAAGACAGTCTGTTTGCAGTCCTAGGTGTGAAATAAATACATGAAATCTCTTTACATATCATCTTTGCACATGACACCGGATAGATAGTATTTCCGGGTTTAATTTAATGTATGTAACATGAACATTCCGTAACAAGTTTGAGAAAATTTCATTTTTGTGCTTTTTATCTGTGTGAGCGTATTGGAACAGTAAAGATGTTGTAATAGATGATAATGAAGATAAAGATGATAATGAACGGTAAATTTATGTTGCAATTTTTTGGTTGTTTGTTTTAAATTTTAGACTTGTAGCTTCATACTAATTTCCATATTCCAAATTCTATATTTGTGCTCTTATTACTATAATACTTTAATCATGCATGTATAACTATTTATCAATGCCTGTTAATTAATCTTTTTTTTTTTTTATTCTAATTATTTGTATCATTGTTCGGAGCAAAGAATTTTGTAATAGCTCTAAGTGGAAACTGTTTTGGCTTATGAGTTAACTTAATGTATTACTTAATGTATTATTTAATGTATTACTTAATGTTTACCTTAATGTATTATTTTGTGCTGTATGTTTCCCAAATAAAAAAAAATAAAAAAAAAAAAAAAATTAGTGAAACTATCGTGTCGAGCCTACCTAATTTAAAATATTTTTTTTCTAATTTTCATATTTCTCGAGAAGTTATAGAAGGTGTCTAAGATGTGATTTACGTATACAAAAATGCCTTTTATTAGTGAATAAGATTCAAATAATTTTCTTAAGTAAAATGTCATTAAAACTAGTCCATATCCAACAAACTTCATTAGTCCAGTCATAAACGTCTCCTAACTAGTTAGCCGCTAAGTATTATTTGTTCCTTTCGCTCATACAGACGCATTGATAAGACTGAAAGGGACGAACAATACTAATGAAGAGGGTAGGTCTGTAACTGCCGAGGAGACTACAACCAAAATTTATTAAGGTTTCTTACTTTTCTAGGCCTTTGAAAGCCTCGCCGTCGACGACGGATATCCTGTTCTCATACAGCGTCAAGATCTCCAGCGTGTCCAGTCCTACGAATGCCCTGTTGTGGACCGCTGTCACCTGTAAAACGTTTGCTGTTAAATTTGTATTCATTTATACTGTAACGATCGCTGTCAGCATAAAATGGCGGCAAATTCAAAAATTGTAGCTGCGAAAAGTTGGCTCTACGTACGGAGAAAATTTAAATTTGTCGCCTTTTTTACTGACAGTGATGATTAAACAGAGTGTATTAGAAAAACAGAGACAGAAAATGGTCCATAAAGTACCTAAATTCTTCAGTGCGTTTTTTCACTTTTAGTGCAATTAAAACTGCGCGATAAATTATTTGGATTGACTTTTTATTTCAAATCTGTACTTTAAATGTAATAATATTATTTGTAATTTTGGAAAGTATCGATGAATAGTTTTCTATTTTTTAAAGCATTTTAAATGATAATTATATTTGTATGAAAAATTTTTTTGCTTTTAGGAAAAACTTAATTTAAAATTAATTAAAAGCAGGTACTATTTTTGATCTGTTTGTTATAAAAACTTCCTTTTACTGCTATTTATTTGAATAGAATCTGTTTCATCATACATTATTCAAATTATAAAACTACTTTCAATCGTTCTTCGTATAGTATCTAATAAACACTTCATATCTTATTTTACAACCAAAAATACTCCCACATACTTATTCACACCCACATTAAACGTCTTATCAATAATTTATTAGTAAGTGGTGACATTTCGAGAAACACTTTTAATACAATTACGATCAGATTTGTTTAGACATTAAAACGCCTTCGTCCATAACATTAATACATACAATCCGGTTTATGTTTGCCCTGGCGAGTTAGATAATTCAATTAGCATTTAATCCGCCATTTGAATGTTAATTTAAAATTTCTAGCAAATCCTTTTAAGTATATTGTTATTATAATAATTTAATTTTATTAAGCAGTGTTCTTATGCTTTGTTTTTCCTACGTTAAGCGTTCTGAATAAATTAGTTTCTATTTCATTTAAAATAAACAGCCGCAGAGTTGTGCTTAAAATAAGTCGCATTGAGTTAACGTTAGCTTAAACTCTATAAAGTTACTCAGTACCTAACTGAATTACTTTCTAGGATTTTTTAACATTTTTCTTCGTTTCGAGTATAACTGAAAAAAATACAATTTAAATATGTAACAATATTTATGTTTTTTAAGTACCTATAAATCCTTACAAAACTTAAATTGGATAATGTAATCTATTTGTTATACATATATAATAATATCATACATTTCTCATTTACCATTCATTCATATTTATTAACCTCGTGATTTTTATTATCCATAGTTTCATTTAATGTAGATACACTTACTTACTCTTAAATATAATAATTTATATTCATTGATGATTCTGATCTAATTCTCGTCATGGCCCAGCAATTTCAAAAATAACTTCTTCACAATTCACGATATTTCATGTCACCTTGAGGACATTATCCAAGTAAACAGATATTACAACAATGGAAATTTAACTATTCATTCGTTCTTCCATTAATGCATTACAAAAATGGAAATTTAATTATTCATTCATTCATTCGTTCATCCATTCATTCATTACAATAATGGAAATTTAATTATAATTATTGCAACTTCACCTTATTGTGGTTCATGTTGAGAATGAGCAGATGGTTGAGATGCGCGAATGAAGATGTTGGTATGGTAGCGAGGCTGTTTTGCGACACGTCCAACTGTGTTAGCTTGTTACCTATTAAACAGTAAATATATTGAAATTATGTTACAAATATTAGATATCATAAACCGCGGCTGTTGTTGAAACCACTTGGCTATACGGTAACTACAGGTTTAACCCTTTATAGGGCACCGGTCTCAAAAACGACCACCGTATAGCACAATCTTTTTTGTATTTTTTTCTAGTACAGTATTTTTCGTACTATATAATGGCGTTGAGGATTTAACCTAGGATTTTTTTGAGTCTTGCCCCTTAAAGGGTTTAGCATCAGCTGCGAAAGCTGACATATTTGGGTTCAGTTCCTCCCTCGAACGTTGGTGAAGTAGGTATTTTTTCATTGGTATGATATCTTTATTTTTATAGTCTGTAGTAGATAGTATATACATTATACATACATACTATTTGTGTAGTGCATTGTTTCTTAAAAAAAATGTAAAAAATTGACCCAGAACTACGTAAATTGACCCAGTTTAGTCCTGAATACGGAAGTGTCGGCGAGAAGTTTAGAATTTTGTTAAGAAGACATTAACAAAATTCTA
Source organism: Thaumatotibia leucotreta (assembly GCA_025490895.1). NCBI lineage: Eukaryota > Metazoa > Arthropoda > Insecta > Lepidoptera > Tortricidae > Thaumatotibia > Thaumatotibia leucotreta. Next base: position 38,990 of record JALPQI010008583.1, read on the forward strand.
AAACATACTACAATCGCATCACCAGTTTACCAGCTTTCGTTCGAGAATAATCTGTTTCCAATCCGTGGTACAGTACCAACACGTCCTTAAGTAACTTGGCATACTCACCAATTGAACTTAAAGAAGAGTCCTCTATGACAGCCAAGCTACTATTGTGCACGGTCAGGTGGCGGATGTCCAAGCCCAGGAATATGTACGAAGGAAGCTTCGCGAGGTTGTTGTGTCGCAGCTTTAGGTAGAAAATGATCATCGGCTTGGAGCGAAGCGTGTTCATAGCCTGTAAAACGATCTGATGTTAATACTACGAGTATATGTTACAACCTAAAGTGTCTAAGCCATCGACTGAAACAATTTCACGCAATAGCAATAATAAATTAATATAGACACGCATTAGAAGAAAAAGCCATAATCGCCACGCCATAATAGGCAAGCACATTGACGATCGCAGTTAGTGTATCTACTATGATGACGCTGCTGCCCATCATCAATCTTCTTTCTATAAACGAACGGTCAGTGACACTTCAAACCTTTCTGCGCGCGGTGACGGCAGTAATAATATATTTGTCACCGCTTGAACTCTTGCCGTGGGTGTCATAAAAATCGACTAAGGGTTAAAATACAGTCGAGATAAATTAACTTACAAAAAGAAGGGTACACCGAGCGTACAAGTATAACCTTGTTTGATATTTAAAGTCACCCATAGAGAAAAATATAACAATACGTTAGTCAGTTAATCTAAGCATTATTTTACATTTCAAGTACATTACTTGTACACTGACGTGCCATATAGCTTATTTAGATGTATTCTTACGTGTAAAATCTACATAACCTGAAGCAAAATTTTATGTTTCTTGTAAGCTCGACAATCTTGACATAATATTTTCATTTTTATTTATTGCCCTAGTTTTATGATTGGCTGCACCAGCATGATGCTTCCTTTGAAGTGTCTTCACTATCTAATGAAAACATATTTTCTCTGCATAAGACCCCAGCAGTATTCTTTACTCATTCTCGTCACGCCTTAGAGCATCTTTATTGCGTCTACATAATTTACGTGTCCTTGAATTTGATTCAATCAATTTACCTCATTTGAGTTCAGGTACAATTTTACTTAGAAAGACGGTGCCTTTTCATAATTTTAATGAATGTCAAAGTAGTAGCCAAAAAGAAACGTTTTTTGCGAGAGTACGACGATACGACTTACATTTTGTTACAATTTTAAAATCACTGTCGGACCAGTTACTTATTATTTTAAGTAATACTTATAGCTACCTATGCATTTTATCAGGATTTTATAACACATTCTAGATTAAAAGTGATTCATTCAAAACGCAAAATAGTTCTTTCTTTGTTTTCGTTGTAGTCATCACGTAACTTAACCCGTGTTTGATACTATATTTATTTTATTGTGTAGGTTCCGTTATTTGTAGGTTCATTTTACCCCAATCTAATTTATATTTAATTGGTATAGTGCATCCTTTGTTCAGCTTTCCTAGCAATAAGTATAAAAGTTGTATAGAATTTAATTTTTACTTTTTTACCTTTAAACAACTATTGTACCTCTGTCTAGAAGAGTGGTAGCGAATAATTTATGCGCATTTTTTACAATCCAGATTGTACCTTTAGTTCACTGCAACAGCGCCATTTGCATTTTGTATGCACGACAATTTGAAGACTTGAATTTATTACCCAGCACGTACGTTATTTTGCAGTCGCAGTCTAGATATTTGTTAACGAGTGAAAGGTTCAGATAAACTTTAAATTTAATTTATGTTAAATTCCAAGTTTGTAGTTACATTAATCACGCAATAAAGAGATAATACATTCGTTGGTTTTTAACGACGTGGTCTAAGTATTTGCGGGCAATCTCGTGATTGCTAAACCGAGGCGAACTTTAGATCGTAACCGCTACGAGGAAAATCAAGGAGGAGAACATTAACCCCCTTATTCATAAAAGTGTCCTTACTTGGCAAGGCGCTAAGTATTGTTTGTCTCTTTCCGGCTTCTGAACATATTGATAATACCGAAAAGGACAAACAATACTTAGCGGCCTGCTAAGTTAGGAGACGTTTATGAATAAAGGGGTAAGACTTTATCTTATCTGTAAAACGTGTACCAAACCCGCTTTAATGGTCATTGTTTTTCGTTTTATCTCCTGTAAGAATCAATATTTGTGAAAAACTTCAAATTTCCTCGGTGTCTGAACAGAATTTATTTTACAATTAAACCAAACGTTGAACAACAACTAGGGGGCTACCACGATCTACTAATAGGATTCAGTTTAGGATCTAATCTGAATTGCGTTTAGGGCCAAATCTTAGAATAACTATCTAAAACTTTTCCCAAAAAGTTCTTGATCCCATCTCATTCACCTGTACTACGATTTGTATTATATTTCTTTTGTTTATCTGTTTTATTATTATTTTTATTATTTTATGTTGTAACTATAGATACGTATACATCATACCAAACATTTCACTACGAAAGTACACATTTTACAAAAATAAAAAAAAATCTTCCCGCATGATACGCTTTCCCGCTTAAGACGCATTTATTGTCTGGTGACTACAATATCGTATTAACCTGTCGTATGCCTTGTCCCGTATCCTTCCCAAGCCGTTTGGACTTAAATTAATAAATTTCAAGGTCATTAATTAAATACATTTTTTGACAACGGCATACGAAAGGTTAACGGGGTTTCACTGTACCTTCTGTATATGCTGCTGCTCAGTGAACTCGTAAAGTATTATCATTGTAGTCTGTAGTTATGCTATTACAGGTAAAGTAAGTACCTTCTGTATATGCTGCTGCTCAGTGAACTCGCAGAGTATGTCCAGGCCAAGGAGGTTGGAACTCTTAGGGCGCCTATAGAGAGACGGCGTGACAGACAAAACCCGTGCCGCGCATATGCGTTTTACGCATATGTGCTGTCAGTACCTCTCGGGATGTCATGGGTATATAAACTATAAAAATATACCAAGAATGCCACATTGCTCTGTAATCTGGTGCAGGAACCAGTCTACGTACGTTAATAAACAAAATTCAAACGTTTCCTATCACAGGTAAGTAAAAAAAGTTATATTAAATTCAATATAAAATTAATATGGGCGAGAGACATAGTGAAGAGACACGACGCTGAATTTGTTATCGATAGTCTATGTAAACTCTTACAACTAAACGGTGTTAGTAGAAGTTTTATAACGTAATATAAGTAGATATAGTTTGCACACCTTGAAAAAAACAAACCAATGCAAAGGTACCATATATAACTAGACAGAGGTTAAACAACAGGCGGTCTTAGACCTAACACCTTCTACCCTTACCCGATCTAGCCTTACCCTTAACACTTGTTGTTTAACTTTAACCTTAAAGCTAACAACTTAATGTAAGTAGGTACTTATTGTAAATATAAATTCAAATAAATGTATAAATTTTACTGTTTTTATATCATTCATAACGACATCATTTTAGTGAGATTTTAAAAATGAGAATGTTTGAATAGCTTTTTTCAAGTAACATTTTTAGTCAAATAACTGTTGGTTTTAATCTATCGATAAAAATATCGAGCCATACCACAACACTATTTACATTAACATGTCAAAATTACCTGACACGGTCGATTTCTATGAAAATGACAGCCAAGGCCGCCTCTATCTCTAAGGTTACACACTAAAGAGGTCCGTGCTCTGTGGTCCAGGCCGTTTTTCTTGACGGTGCATGTACAGGGGTTCATGGTGTTGGCCGCCGGGCACTGCTGCGCGCCCTGCGGATACGCTATGTAGCGATTGGCAACTTGGCTAAGCACCCAGCAGCCACCGCCAAACAGGTACCACAAGTACCATACAGGTATAGTAAGTACCTTCTGTATATGCTGCTGCTCAGTGAACTCGCAAAGTATTATCAGTAGTCTGTAGTTATGCTATGACAGGTAAAGTAAGTACCTTCTGTATATGCTGCTGCTCAGTGAACTCGCAAAGTATTATCAGTAGTCTGTAGTTATGCTATGACAGGTAAAGTAAGTACCTTCTGTATACGCTGCTGCTCAGTGAACTTGCAAAATATTATCAGTAGTCTGTAGTTATGCTATGACAGGTAAAGTAAGTACCTTCTGTAAATGCTGCTGCTCAGTGAACTCGCAAAGTATTATCAGTAGTCTGTAGTTATGCTATGACAGGTAAAGTAAGTACCTTCTGTATATGCTGCTGCTCAGTGAACTCGCAAAATATTATCATTGTAGTCTGTAGTTAGGCTATGACAGGTAAAGTAAGTACCTTTTGTATATGCTGCTGCTCAGTGAACTCGCAAAGTATTATCATTGTAGTCTGTAGCTATACTATAATAGGTAAAGTAAGTAGCTTCTGTATATGCTGCTGCTCAGTGAACTCGCAAAGTATTATCATTGTAGTCTGTAGCTATACTATAACAGGTAACGTAAGTACCTTCTGTATATGCTGCTGCTCAGTGAACTCGCAAATTATTATCATTGTAGTCTGTAGCTATGACAGGTAAAGTAAGTACCTTCTGTATATGCTGCTGCTCAGTGAACTCGCAAAGGATGTCCAGGTCGTTTTTCTTGACGGTGCACGTGCAGGGGGTCATGGTGTTGGCCGCCGGGCACTGCTGCGCACCCTGCGGATACGCTATCTAGCAATTGGCAACTTGGCTAAGCACCCAGCAGCCAACGCCAAACAGGTGCCGCAAGTGCCATACAGGTAAAGTAAGTACCTTCTGAGTATGCTGCTGTTCAGTGAACTCGCAAAATATTATCATTGTAGTCTGTAGCTATGCTATGACAGGTAAAGTAAGTACCTTCTGTATATGCTGCTGCTCAGTGAACTCGCAAAGTATTATCATTGTAGTCTGTAGTTATGCTATGACAGGTTAAGTAAGTACCTTCTGTATATGCTGCTGCTCAGTGAACTCGCACAGTATGTCCAGGCCGTTTTTCTTGACGGTGCATGTACAGGGGGTCATGGTGTTGGCCGCCGGGCACTGCTGCGCGCCCTGCGGGTACGCTATCTAGCAATTGGCAACTTGGCTAAGCACCCAGCAGCCAACGCCAAACAGGTACCGCAAGTGCCATACAGGTAAAGTAAGTACCTTCTGTGTATGCTGCTTTTCAGTCAACTCGCAAAATATTATTATTGTAGTCTGTAGTTACGCTATGACAGGTAAAGTAAGTACCTTCTGTATATGCTGCTGCTCAGTGAACTCGCACAGTATGTCCAGGCCGTTTTTCTTGACGGTACACGTGCAGGGGGTCATGGTGTTGGCCGCCGGGCACTGCTGCGCGCCCTGCGGGTACGCGGGCCGCGCGCACAGCGCCACGCAGCATACCAGCAGCCAACGCCAAACAGGTACCACAAGTTCCATACAGGTAAAGTAAGTACCTTCTGTGTATGCTGCTGCTCAGTGAACTCGCAAAGTATTATCAGTAGTCTGTAGTTATGCTATGACAGGTAAAGTAAGTACCTTCTATATATGCTGCTGCTCAGTGAACTCGCAAAGTATTATCAGTAGTCTGTAGTTATGCTATGACAGGTAAAGTAAGTACCTTCTGTGTATGCTGCTGCTCAGTGAACTCGCAAAGTATTATCATTGTAGTCTGTAGTTATGCTATGACAGGTTAAGTAAGTACCTTCTGTATATGCTGCTGCTCAGTGAACTCGCACAGTATGTCCAGGCCGTTTTTCTTGACGGTGCATGTACAGGGGGTCATGGTGTTGGCCGCCGGGCACTGCTGCGCGCCCTGCGGGTACGCTATCTAGCAATTGGCAACTTGGCTAAGCACCCAGCAGCCAACGCCAAACAGGTACCGCAAGTGCCATACAGGTAAAGTAAGTACCTTCTGTGTATGCTGCTTTTCAGTCAACTCGCAAAATATTATTATTGTAGTCTGTAGTTACGCTATGACAGGTAAAGTAAGTACCTTCTGTATATGCTGCTGCTCAGTGAACTCGCACAGTATGTCCAGGCCGTTTTTCTTGACGGTACACGTGCAGGGGGTCATGGTGTTGGCCGCCGGGCACTGCTGCGCGCCCTGCGGGTACGCGGGCCGCGCGCACAGCGCCACGCAGCATACCAGCAGCCAACGCCAAACAGGTACCACAAGTTCCATACAGGTAAAGTAAGTACCTTCTGTGTATGCTGCTGCTCAGTGAACTCGCAAAGTATTATCAGTAGTCTGTAGTTATGCTATGACAGGTAAAGTAAGTACCTTCTATATATGCTGCTGCTCAGTGAACTCGCAAAGTATTATCAGTAGTCTGTAGTTATGCTATGACAGGTAAAGTAAGTACCTTCTGTGTATGCTGCTGCTCAGTGAACTCTCAAAGTATTATCATTGTTGTCTGTAGCCATGCTATGACAGGTAAAGTAAGTACCTTCTGTATATGCTGCTGCTCAGTGACCTCGCAAAGTATTATCATTGTAGTCTGTAGCTACGCTATGACAGGTAAAGTAAGTACCTTCTGTGTATGCTGCTGCTCAGTGAACTCGCAAAGTATTATCAGTAGTCTGTAGTAATGCTATGACAGGTAAAGTAAGTACCTTCTGTAAGGGCACTGCTGCGCGCCCTGCGGATACGCTATCTAGCGATTGGCAACTTTGCTAAGCACCCAGCAGCCAACGCCAAACAGGTACCACAAGTTCCATACAGGTAAAGTAAGTACCTTCTGCGTATGCTGCTTCTCAGTGAACTCGCAAAGTATTATCAGTAGTCTGTAGTTATGCTATGACAGGTAAAGTAAGTACCTTCTGTATATGCTGCTGCTCAGTGAACTCGCAAAGTATTATCATTGTAGTCTGTAGTTATGCTATGACAGGTAAAGTAAATACCTTCTGTATATGCTGCTGCTCAGTGAACTCGCAAAATATTATCATTGTAGTCTGTAGCTATGCTATGACAGGTAAAGTAAGTACCTTCTGTATATGCTGCTGCTCAGTGAACTCGCAAAGTATTATCATTGTAGTCTGTAGTTATGCTCTATGACAGGTAAAGTAAGTACCTTCTGTATATGCTGCTGCTCAGTGAACTCGCAAAGTATTATCAGTAGTCTGTAGTTACGCTATGACAGGTAAAGTAAGTACCTTCTGTATATGCTGTTGCTCAGTAAACTCGCAAAGTATTATCAGTAGTCTGTAGTTATGCTATGACAGGTAAAGTAAGTACCTTCTGTATATGCTGCTGCTCAGTGAACTCGCAAAATATTACCGTTGTAGTATGTAGCTATGCTATGACAGGTAAAGTAAGTACCTTCTGTATATGCTGCTGCTCAGTGAACTCGCAAAGTATTATCAGTAGTCTGTAGTTATGCTATGACAGGTAAAGTAAGTACCTTCTGTATATGCTGCTGCTCAGTGAACTCGCAAAGTATTATCAGTAGTCTGTAGTTATGCTATGACAGGTAAAGTAAGTACCTTCTGTATATGCTGCTGCTCAGTGAACTCGCAAAGTATTATCAGTAGTCTGTAGTTATGCTATGGCAGGTAAAGTAAGTACCTTCTGTATATGCTGCTTCTCAGTCAACTCGCAAAATATTATCATTGTAGTCTGCAGTTATGCTATGACAGGTAACGTAAGTACCTTCTGTATATGCTGCTGCTCAGTGAACTCGCAGAGTATGTCCAGGCCGTTTTTCTTGACGGTGCATGTACAGGGGGTCATGGTGTTGGCCGCCGGGCACTGCTGCGCGCCCTGCGGGTACGCTATCTAGCGATTGGCAACTTGGCTAAGCACGCAGAAGCCAACGCCAAACAGGTACCACAAGTGCCATACAGGTAAAGTAAGTACCTTCTGCGTATGCTGCTGCTCAGTTAACTCGCAAAGTATTATCAGTAGTCTGTAGTTATGCTCTGACAGGTAAAGCAAGTACCTTCTGTATATGCTGCTGCTCAGTGAACTCGCAAAGTATTATCATTGTAGTCTGTAGTTATGCTCTATGACAGGTAAAGTAAGTACCTTCTGTATATGCTGCTGCTCAGTGAACTCGCAAAGTATTATCATTGTAGTCTGTAGCTATGCTATGACAGGTAAAGTAAGTACCTTCTGTATATGCTGCTGCTCAGTGAACTCGCAGAGTATGTCCAGGCCGTTTTTCTTGACGGTACACGTGCAGGGGGTCATGGTGTTGGCCGCCGGGCACTGCTGCGCGCCCTGCGGGTACGCGGGCCGCGCGCACAGCGCCACGCAGCATACCAGCAGCCAATGCCAAACAGGTACCACAAGTTCCATACAGGTATAGTATGTACCTTCTGTGTATGCTGCTTCTCAGTGAACTCGCAAAGTATTATCATTGTAGTCTGTAGCTATGCTATGACAGGTAAAGTAAGTACCTTCTGTATATGCTGCTGCTCAGTGAACTCGCACAGTATGTCCAGGCGGTTTTTCTTGACGGTGCATGTACAGGGGGTCATGGTGTTGGCCGCCGGGTACAGCGCCACGCAGCATACCAGCAGCCAACGCCAAACAGGTACCACAAGTGCCATACAGGTAAAGTAAGTACCTTCTGTATTTGCTGCTGCTCAGTGAACTCGCAAAGTATTATCATTGTAGTCTGTAGCTATGCTATGACAGGTAAAGTAAGTACCTTCTGTGTATGCTGCTGCTCAGTGAACTAGCAAAGTATTATCATTGTAGTCTGTAGCTATGCTATGACAGGTAAAGTAAGTACCTTCTGTGTATGCTGTTGCTCAGTGAACTCGCAAAGTATTATCATTGTAGTCTGTAGTTATTCTATGACAGGTAAAGTAAGTACCTTCTGTGTATGCTGCTGCTCAGTGAACTCGCAAAATATTATCATTGTAGTCTGTAGTTATGATATGGCAGGTAAAGTAAGTACCTTCTGTGTATGCTGCTGCTCAGTGAACTCGCAAAGTATTATCATTGTAGTCTGTAGTTATGCTACGACAGGTAAAGTAAGTACCTTCTGTGTATGCTGCTGCTCAGTAAACTCGCAGAGTATTATCATTGAAGTCTGTAGTTATGCTATGACAGGTAAAGTAAGTACCTTCTGTGTATGCTGCTGCTCAGTGAACTCGCAAAGTATTATCATTGTAGTCTGTAGTTATGCTACGACAGGTAAAGTAAGTACCTTCTGTGTATGCTGCTGCTCAGTGAACTCGCAAAGTATTATCATTGTAGTCTGTAGTTATGCTACGACAGGTAAAGTAAGTACCTTCTGTGTATGCTGCTGCTCAGTAAACTCGCAGAGTATTATCATTGTAGTCTGTAGTTATGCTATGACAGGTAAAGTAAGTACCTTCTGTGTATGCTGCTGCTCAGTGAACTCGCAAAGTATTATCATTGCAGTCTGTAGTTATACTATGACAGGTAAAGTAAGTACCTTCTGTATATGCTGCTGCTCAGTGAACTCGCAAAGGATGTCCAGGCCGTTTTTCTTGACGGTACACGTGCAGGGGGTCATGGTGTTGGCCGCCGGGCACTGCTGCGCGCCCTGCGGGTACGCTATATAGCGATTGGCAACTTGGCTAAGCACCCAGCAGCCAACGCCAAACAGGTACCAGAAGTGCCATACAAGTAAAGTAAGTACCTTCTGTATATGCTGCTGCTCAGTGAACTCGCAAAGGATGTCCAGGCCGTTTTTCTTGACAGTGCACGTGCAAGGGGTCATGGTGTTGGCCGCCGGGCACTGCTGCGCACCCAGCGGATACGCTATCTAGCAATTGGCAACTTGGCTAAGCACCCAGCAGCCAACACCAAACAGGTACCACAAGTGCCATACAGGTAAAGTAAGTACCGTCTGTGTATGCTGCTGCTCAGTGAACTCGCAAAGTATTATCAGTAGTCTGTAGTTATGCTATGACAGGTAAAGTAAGTACCTTCTGTATATGCTGCTGCTCAGTGAACTCGCAGAGTATTATCATTGAAGTCTGTAGTTATGCTATGACAGGTAAAGTAAGTACCTTCTGTATATGCTGCTGCTCAGTGAACTCGCACAGTATGTCCAGGCCGTTTTTCTTAACGGTGCATGTACAGGGGGTCATGGTGTTGGCCGCCGGGCACTGCTGCGCGCCCTGCGGGTACGCGGGCCGCGCGCACAGCGCCACGCAGCATACCAGCAGCCAACGCCAAACCATACTGGATTACCTAAACAATGAAAAAAAATACAGATATATTTCACATCACATCACATCATTAGCCTATCCAGTGTCGTAGCTACCTTGGGTGGCACCTGTATCCTTAGCCAAGTTGCCAATCGCTAGCGCTTGGTAGCGTATCGTAGTTTTCCCTCTCTGTCACTCTTGCATATTAGTGCGACAAAGACAGCTAGCTGCCTTTCGGTTACGATTAAGCGCTAGCGATTGGCAACTTAGCTAAAGTTAGTAAAATTAACAGTGGCGGACCTGTTACCCACGAGGAACTGTCGCAGTACATTCGTACTAAGGGTGCTGGATTTTAAATTAAGCTTTCCATCCTTCCCAGAGGGGCAACCCCGATGGAAAAGTTCGAGGTTACTCGAAGCCAAAAAAGTGAAATTCGACAAAAGGCTTGTAAACGATATTAATTAACTGCTGGTCCATAATGGATCCATAATGAGATAGGTATACGTAAAGGATGGGCTTTATGTAAATACCTACTTAGTTTGTCTAGCAAAAAAAAAACACTTTAAGAGTATGGTGACTTAAATATTGCCCCAATCACCTAATTTTCGCGTTTCTGGTGATTTTAGAGAAAGTGTATTTGGCGGTTTAAACATGTTCACTATACAAGTAAAGATGAATACCTAGGCTATAGATAAAAATAATACCTAAGTTAATAAGTGCAAAATTAATATAAGAGTAGATTACATGATACCAAAATCAAACGATGTAAACTTTTTGAGGAGCGTTAGCTGTTAATGAAAAAGCCATTAATTAGGTCATATTAATTTAAAATAAATGAAACTATAGTAACGGAATATATCGCGTAGTATATTAATTAATTTACCACACCTTTTAAGTCACCCGCAGACCACGACTGTAAAGCAGTCGCGATGTAATTTAAAGTAATTAATATACGCGATTTAATCCGTTACTCGTTTTATTTCATGAATAACTACCGCGGTTACCAAAGAAAATAAGAAATGGCTACGAGTGTAAACATAATAATTTATATTTATTATGTCTTAGAGCGCTCGTACACCTGTATATTGTAGGGACGGAGCTATACTAAGGAATGAGAGGTGAATATCACTATCGTCCCTATAACTTACGTAAGAACTAAGGCCAGCCGTACACCTGTAAGTTCTTACGTAAGTTATAGGGATGGGGCTATACTAAGGAATGAGATAGTGATATTCACCTCCCATTCCTTAGTAGGTATAGCTCCGTCCCTATAACTTACGTAAGAACTTACAGGTGTACGGCTGGCCTTAAAGGTGTACGGCTGGCCTTACAAGTGTACGGCTAGCCTTACAGGATGCTTAGCCAAGTTGCCAATCGCTAGCTAGTAGCGTATCGTAGTTTTCCCTCTCTGTCACTCTTTCATATTAGCGCGACAAAGACAGTTAGCTGCCTTTCGTTTACGATTGACGATTAAGCGCTAGCGATTGGCAACTTGGCTAAGCATCCAGGTGTACGGCTGGCCTCACGAAAGTTCAACTTACGAGTGTTTCAGAATATGTCAGGTTGGCGAGAGCGTGTGGCGTGGAGCGGGGTGTGCCGCAGTCATGGGGCGCTAGGTCATATTCACTGTCCTCTCCGAACCACCCTGGGGGACAAATAATATCCATTAACACATAATACTTAACCTATTAACCTTTTAACCACCGAGAATCAATCGAGCGTGATAGTCACAGTCAGCCAGTTTAGGTTCGGCTTGTCAGTTTTTGACAGTTATTCTATGGAACTGACACATCGCGATTCAGGTTAGGTTCGAAACTGGATCGCATTAGTAGATCCTAGCCCCCCTGGACTTGCATTTGATTAGGGTAATGTAACATCATACAAACAATATGCAACCCTCGGCAATGGCTACATGTTTGAGGCGCTTGGGGTCGCAACGCTGGGGCCTTGGGGACCCAATGCGCGTCGTCTATACAGAGATATAGGCTCAGGCCTAATAGATGCCACTGGTGGTAATGAGTAGTGTGCCCAGAAGGCTGGCCGCATTGCTACGTTGTATGGCAACGCTTATTTGCTAAGCGAAACTTTGACCAGTCTTCTGATCACACCAGTATATCTATATCATAATAAAAACCAAATCAGATCTGTATTATTTATCCGACGTCAGTGAAGTGACTTGGATATTGATTGTCTGACATTATATGACTACGGTGGTCAAAAGGTTTCCGATATACAAACTACACTTCACAGGTCGATAATTACCTAGCTAATAATTATAAATTTCTCATTCCAGAAAATTTCTCGAACGGCGTACGCTGACAGACGGCTTAGTGCAACTAATCTTAAAGTTTATTTTTCTGATGGAATGAAAAAATCTTGCAGTCATTTTAGGTCATATTTAGCTTAGTCAAAATTTTACCTTCTTTTTATGTGGTGGTTTAGTTTAAATGTGGACTTCGCAAACTACCTGCATTAACCTATAATGCAGGTAGTTTGCGAAGCCCACATAATTGGGATATATTGATATATTTTTTGCCAATTTTCTAACGACCGCGGAAGTAACGTCACACCCCTAAACTTCAGGAAAATAATAACTCGATGTGTATAGTATAAAATTGCGATATAGTTTAATAAAGAGCGAAATTGTGAACGTTTAAAAGACAAGCCTCTAAAAACTCGATTTCTAGTAATACAACAAACAGACACTGCTACAATACCCCATTATACGTAGATACAAATGATACAAATTCTCCTATTCATTACTTTTTTTTATTAAATATTAATAAATAATATGTAATGAATGGTTTGGTACACTTGTTAAAGTTACGAAGTTTGAATATAAAACTATGCAGTTTTTTTACATATTACACATGTAGTTACCTAATTAGAAATAGTTTTGAACATAGAAAGTGCCAAATATTTCCCGTTTCCAACATTACGATAAATGCTGTTGAGTAGGTACATAAATCCCCTAAGTATCACAGTTTATCAAGCCTGTCAGCTTATTAATTAGATTCTACCTTTAACTAGCACTTACAAAAGGGAAAAGTCAGTTACTTAGCTGAAAAAACAACTGAAATTGTGGTTGATGTCTTATCTTTTTTTTCTAAATTTACGTAAACCTAGTTATAGTCTTTTCCGGAAAATAAAATCTAGATCTGACAGCACTTTCCGTCCCTTTTGGGTATTCGAAATACTCCGATTTGATTATCAGTTCCAACGCGTATTCAAAATGGCAGCCTTATTCGAAAGGCTGAAGTGCTAGTTTGGGATGCATAGATTTCAACTAGGTTAACGTTTGACCTTTAGTTTTACATTTAAAGTCAACCCTAGTTGTATTGAAGGTAGCCTTAGGGGGATAGTTTTATTTTTATTCATTTAAGGTACTTAATCCAAGTTTTCTTTTAAATACGTAAGCTTTACTTTTATGTCTTTTAATCATGTTATTTAAGTTTGTAACATCCTACATGGGCTAAAAGCTTCATTACTGAAAATGTGAAAACTATGAAGCTCCAATAAAGCTCTGTAATAGGGAAATCTAAAGTTTAGGGAAAAGTATAAAATAAACAAGGTATAGAGAGGAAAAAGAAAATATTTATTAAATTAAAATTTCTTATTAGTTTTACAATTAAATCTAAGGATTCTACAAGCTCTGTATCTCATTTGGTCTGGTTAGGACTTCATGAGATACACCGTCATGATTGCTAGGGCCAAATACCTAAGTCAGGAAAACATGACGGTACAAAAACCTGACGCCAAAGGTTAACCTGCACACACACACACAAAAATAGAAATTAATATAATAAAATATTGATAATAGCATGATCATCTAGTGGTAAATTGGACAACATTATGATAAGTAATAACCCAAATCCTCTGAGGTATGAGAAATGTTACAAAGTCTATGTCCGAAATATGTTCCAACAAACAATAATATCAAAGCCATTTGACTATTCTACACAAGGAGTTAAATGTAAAGTAAATAGAAAGCTTGATTTGAATTCATGAACTAAAGACCTTAGACATTAGGACAAATATTTAAATGTTATAGAACACACTAAAATTATCATTATCTATCCTTAAATCTGCAGTGATTACTAGCTAGGTGAAAATAATATTTTAAATGTCAAACATTGTCTCTACAAAGCTTAGATAACGCCTATAAAATGATCCAGATAAATAGAAGAGATTACAATTTAGACTCGTATATGATACCCCATATATGTCAAGTGTAAATTTAGGATCTAACAGTAGAAAATTAAGTTGAGATTATGAAGAGTAATTTAAAAGAGATAAATTAATAAAGTTGTAAAAATTGGATTTAAATTTTATGAATAACCTTATGATAAACGCTTAAGACTAACTTATCAACTATAAACCACGCTTAGTCTTACATAATAGCTGCCTATGATCAGCTATAAGCCGCTTGTACGAGTATAATATATTAACCAAACGCACACGTAATTATGTTGGCCAATGTCTTAACGAGAGTCTCAGCGTGGACCGATTCTATACAATCCAGATTGGGTATTTAGAGTTGCAAACCGATGCAAAACCCTCGAGTATAACGATGGACTTGTATAGAATATCCGAACGCTAGGAATAGATCCGAAGATACAAATTCAGAGACTTGAGAATAAGAATATGACAATATGCCTCACAAGACGTTAATGTGTAATATATACGTAAGCCGTATGATTAGATAAGCCCCATAGCGTTATGAGACAACCACTTTTATGTAATAGTATTCTATAAGAATACTCAGGAATATTATGTTTGATATAACATTATTATGTCTTCAGCAAGCCGAGGCAAAGCTGAAGTGAACGCAGAAATAACGATGAATCAGTACCTTAATACTAAACCACTTAAAACTAACTTATAACTAAATGACGCTTATGTTTTATACTGTGTTGATGAACACACGCATGACAATGGTAATGCCTGAACGAGAGTCTCAGCGTGGACCGATTCTATACTATCCATATTGGGTATTTACTGTTGCAAACCGATGCAAAACCCTCAGGTAAGTCAACAGACTAGCATTGAGAATATCCAAACGCTAGGAATAGATCCGAAGATACGAATTCCGAGACTAAAATAAGAATGTGATAATTTTGTAATAATAATACTCTTTTCTAGAAGAGTCATATAATAATCTGGAGTCAATGTGGGCATGACAATGACGATGATAATGGAATTAGTTAGTTGAGATAGCAAGAATACGTGTATAATATATTGATTGGTGTATCTTTTGAACACTTAATACAAGCATCGGATTATTGTTCAATAAGAATTATACTTGTTTGCATGGCTACAAAGGTACCCCTTGTATATATTACCTCTTTGACATATAGAGAAGGCAATTCAGAAACTGTAGTATTACATATGAAAGAACCAAGTTTGACCATAGTACTGGGAATTGCACATCAATGCACAGTATTATTCAAGCTCCATGGTAGCAAGCCCAGCCCGAAAGCATGAGACAACTTAGTCAATAGTCTGTAAGATCGTTGAGCTTCGCACTTGCAGCCTCGCCCATATAGTATAAAAATTAGATTGTATGTAAATATATAATTGGGGTCTTTAACCACAAATGTTAGCAAACAAGGGTACAGATGTCTTATCGTATGCTATTTGGACGTCTTGCCAGAATAGGTCTAGCCAAGCGGTCCATTTCGCGAGTGTAAGTAAATTACAAGCCCAAGCGATTCACCCTTTTCAAGGATCACGCGAGAGCATCGATCAAAGACGAAGTTCTACCATGAAACTCGTGGTCCCCTAACAAATTCAGTGACTTAAGAGAACCTCGATCCCGGACGTAAGCAGAGGTTAACTAAATTTAATATTAATATTTCCATAATAGTTACTAGAACCACATCTCTCAACTAAACGAATCACATTATCAAAGATACGTAAGCCCGATTCCATTTATTACAACTTTATTGTTAAACGCGGTCAATTCCAATTCAAAATAATAATTTTAGCATTTTAATCAATTCTGTGAATTTATACGTTC
>JALPQI010008584.1:0-51946 GCA_025490895.1 Thaumatotibia leucotreta
AATGTTAAAAAGTATTCAAAAAAAAATCGAAAAAAAAATATTTTTTTGACATTTGGTCTCATAATATTTTTTGTTTATTTTAATGTCTAGAATGCATAGTTAAAATTATGTGGCTTCCTCGCGAGGCACCGTGTATACATATAATTAAACGTTTACTTACGTGTTTAGACGGGACATGTTTCAAAGAGTCTAGCTCTCCATTTGTTTTTACTTTTCCAAATCGAAATTCTATGGTATTTTATGAATTTCAGAATTAAAAAGTTTTTACACGATGAAGTGTTTGTATTTTATAGTTTTTACCTAAATTTCTTATGTAGGTTAGGTACATACTGCTGATTATGGTGTGATGGATGGTTACAAAATAGTTCTTGTACATGCTCCACAAAACTATTTTATCTAGTTTGACTGTGGAGGCACATCAGTCTCAACTGAACCTTTTACATGAATACCTAATTATTATAATTAGCCTCTGTAGCCTAGTTGGTTTGGTAGTGACCATGCCTACGAAGCTGGAGATTCCGGGTTCGAATCCTGGCGAGGGTATTATTTGTGTTTTTATTTATCAAAAATATTTGTTACTTGGTCAAGGCATCTATTATATATATCGTCGCTTGGTACCCACATCACAAGCCTTAATTGAGCTTACCGTGGGACTAGGTCGATTGGTGTAAGATGTCCCAAGATATTTGTTATTATTATTATTTAATTATGAATTACTTACTTCGGGACCTACTACTTGTCTAATTCATATAGCGCAAATTATATTTTGTAACTCAATAAATGAATGATTTACACTCGTCATATTATTATAACGTTATAATAGGTTTTTAACGTATAAAACACTTAACTGATATTTTGGGTCCAATAGCTACCGGTATAAATCTGTAGCGGGTTTTATCGACGAGCGGTTATCCGACATCAATGGGAAAAGCTTTTAAAACAATTAGTTCTGTTGTCCAATAACATTGCAGGGCACTCAGGCTGATTTATATTAAAAATAAACTTTTCGTATTTCCAATCTGCTTGTGTGAGTTAATATTTTTGCTCAACGAAATATTTTACATTTCCCATTTGCATTATTACTTTACGGAAAAATCTGTAAATATAGTACTTACATCAGTTACGTACATGAAATATTATTTCATAAATAATGAATTTTAAGTTGGAAAGCTTAATGATGAAATTTTAACTGAATATAAAAAAAAAACATTTAGTCAACATTTTATTTCATATTTGGAACATATTTACTTTTACTCAGAAACGGAATATTAATTTAAGCTTGTGTAATGCACTCTCAATTTTTCGGGAAAATGTAATATTTTTGTTGCATTGGTACCTACATAATATTTTTAATCAAAACAAAAATTGTGAAAAATGCGTAGGTATACTTTTGGACAGTCCGAACACTATTACTCGTATAACATGATATTGTAGTCCTTTTATCTGCGATACTTTTAATTCGAAGGCCACTTATTATAATACTTTTATGATAATTCATTTCTAACACATCCAGAGTATGGTAGAAACACTCACACAATAGGTATTCACCAGATACTACTTACACAAAATTAAAAAAAAAAAGATTTCGACGAATTGTAAACCTCCTCCTTTTTGAAGTCGGTTAATAAAAAGAAGATTTTCTCAAAATTCCCTCTTACTGAACCTCCATTTTCACACCAAATTAAATTTCCAGAAATAAAACTATAATTTACACATAAATACAATATAGGTACAATACGTATGTACATTCCAGTTCATAAATATATGAGCAAATCCAAGGCTTCAAAAATAAATGAGCACACAAAAGTACATAATATATGCATTTGAAAAGAGGTAATATATTTGATTGGTAAATCAGTTCAGATGCATCTGTCTATGCTCATTTATTTTTGAAGCCTTGGATTTGCTAATATATTTATGAACTCAACTGTACAATTAAATCAAACCACCCCATTGCCCCAAGGATTAAGTCATTAGTTCTAATTAAATAAATACCGATCAATAAGGTTTATAATTCTATGCATCGATTTCGTTAACCTAAATGCTCTACTCCAGTAGTCATATCGGCTGGGGACGAGCAGGTTACAGTTTTATTTACGTACCACTTTGAAGTAGGGCAGAGGACTGAAAGGGGTAATTAGGCGAGAGGCTCACACGACCGCTGGGCCGGGTGATCGCATCAGACGAATTAGAACGTATTTATTGAGCAAAGAACTTGTTTATAGCCTATGCTAACATAAATTTGCGCTTGAACGCCGCTTAACCTGTTACAGTGCTCTTGAAAGGGATGTAAGCCGATGTTGAGGGATTAAACGGAGTGCATACGAGTAACAACTACAATTTTGAGGTTTATTTGGTGTTTACATTCAGATATCCTAATAGTATTAAGTAATGTCTATGCTGTGTGTATATTCCTAGCGGGATTTCGCGTATAATGACTATAACATTTTATTTAACACTATTGTATTATGGACACAAGAGAATATGGCAATATAATTAAAGTTTATTTTTCAAGTTACTATAGGATACCCGCCGCGGCGGGTTTTTTTGGTTTCTCCCGGCGCGCCGGGAGAATCCAAAAAACCGATCACTGGTAATAAGTATTGGTGTAGTATACATATGTGCGTAGACCTACGAGTACCTCTGGTGCCTTTTCCATGAAATATCATGTTTATTTATGTAGTATTCATACAGGGTTTTTCATGCTTTAGTACTTACTAGAATAATTACAAGCGGCACTTAATTAGTAGGTAGTTTTTGTGTCTATTTGGTTAAAAAATAAACGATACTCTTTCTCATCATTTGTAGGTATTTATTTCTATACAATTAGTCAAAAACCCATGTTCGGAGTCTTTCCGGTGGACAATCTAAAAGTTAAGGCCTATAAAGCTTGATTTTCTTATGAAAGCCTAATCTTCATTAAGACGTCCTCCTTTTCCATTGCTTTGTATGATAAAAATCATTACAGGAAAGAAAAAGTGCGTGTTCAGCTGAACTGTAGAGCCCCTCTTTCCTCCGACCAATAGTAAGCAACTGGTAGGAGTGTAGTCGTGATTTTTATCATACAATTCAATAGGAAAGGAGTGCCTTTAAATGACAATAAGGGTTTAATAAGAAAATTAACTCTCCTAGCCCTTAACTTTTAAAATGTCCACTGGAATGACTAGTAACATGATTTTAAGTTTGACCCCAATATCTATTCGTTCCAACCTTTTAATTGAGTTAGGTTGACAAAAAATTACAATATCACGATTTTTACGTTAAGTACCGCATATCTTTAGCATCGATTCCAAAAAATTGTACATAGTTCACGACCTTTAATGGAAACCAAAATTAACGTTATAATGTTCGTGTTACGAAGTCAAATTATATGTATTTTTAGCTGTAAAAACGGCGGCATATTCATATTTTATATGAGCAATATAGCGTATTATACGCGCCTTAATTTTTTAAATATGACCCCTTTTTCTACTGCTAAAGGTTGTTGGGCACATTATAAATAAATAAATAAATATCTTGGGACATCTTACACAAATCAACCTAGTCCCACGGTAAGCTCACTTAAGGCTTGTGTTGTGGGTACCAGGCGACGACATATATAATAGATAGATATGTATAGATACTTAGATACATACACAGCCATGACCAAGGAACAAACGTTTGTGATAAATAAATACACAAAGAATGCCCTCGCCGGGATTCGAACCCGGAACCTCCAGCTTCGTAGGCAGGGTCACTACCAACTAGGCTACAGAGGCTGACAAACAACTAGGTTCTAGGTTCTAGGTTTTTCTAGGTTATAATTGGGTCATTGTCAGTTCGAAAAACAAAAGTTGTCTACTCGGCGGTCAAAAGCTAACATCTTTTATAAATTTATGTTACGATTTGATTAGATAGGGCTATAGACCGGGGAACCTAATTGTACCGTAAATTGTTTTATCCCAAAATTAGTACAGGAATTCCTTTACTTTAGGTATGTCCACCGAAAAGACGATAACCCATTTAGTAAGACTAATTTTCGTTACAGAATTCACGGGATCGTGATATTTGTTTTGATTTAGGCCTTAACTATGTATTTTTTTTTGTATTCTACCGTTTAAAAACATCTACAACTAACATTGTATTCTACTTTATCTGGGGTTGCAAGCTTTAGACGGGACTTGACATTTCAATTTTCGTTCAATTGAATTCCCTCCCGCTACCAAATTTGATTCCGGGTACGAAACAAAAGCCCTTCCATCAAAATATCAAAAAAATCTGTTTCAATAGCGACGGAATAGTACCTACAATAAAACAAAGGATAACCTTGGTTACTTATAATAAACTATTTACTCGTATTCTACAATATTCTATTTTCGGGTAATTGTTAAGCCTCAACCCTTGTTCAAGCCCTTTTTCACGCTGTTCCTTCTCATTTTTTGTTGTATATTTGGTTGATTAAGTAAGTACTAAAAAAATGCTTTCAATAAGGCATTAGGTAAGTCTAGAATTACTTCACGGAATTGTATAAGTTTAAATAATTATTTAAGTACCTATATACTATTTGAATCAAATTCTGATATTGATTTTTAACATTTTCAACGTTGTAAGATAATTATATACCACCATAAGTAGACGTGGTATCTATGTACCTACATTTATTCAAGACAATCAACAAGCAAAACTTGAACTACATAAATATGCGTACCTACTAGGAGGCGATAATAACATGTATACTGTGTAAAAATGAAATAATGCATGACAGCCGTCGGCAGGATTCAATCAAAGTACTTTATTTTCATCTGTCAGAGATAATAAGCAACGACTTGGTATTAGGAGCATTCCATGAAAACATGTTATAAGCGACACAGTTTTTTCAATACTTTTGAAGCTGAGCTGAGTAAGCTGAGTTACGGTATAATAATAACATATCCAGGCTTTAAGATTGACAGTGTTTCCTAGCAGGTAGCATATTTTCTTAGGGTAGCATACCTAGCCTACCATAGCGACACGTAAGCGACAAAAAGTAGATGTTTTCATGGAATGCTCCATTATCACATCAACCATCAGGTTGTTCTGTTCTATTCATTTCGATTCTACGTAACAGGATTGAGGTTTCACGTCCTGCGATACGATATATAATACGGAAGTATAAACTTTATCAATAAACGCACCTCCGACAAACGGCGCACGTACACGTTTCACAAACCGGAGCCGTGTTTCTATTTCGATTACTAAAATATTTGAAATAAAATATAACCGCTATCGCGTTTCCACACGACGGCCGGAAATAAAGCTCGCCGACAAATCGGTGTGGCCTGACACCTACATAGACGTAGCACAGATTAAATAATATAGGGTTTAAAAAAAAGTAAAATCTAAGGGCAGGGTGCACTAACCAAAATCCACAGGCAGATCATCATCATCATCAGCCTATGATAGTCCACTGCTGGACGTAGGCCTCTCCTATTGACTATGCGTATAGACGCATTAGGAGGTTAATGCCCATAATCGCCACGCTGGGCAAGCGGATTGGCGATCGCAGTAATGTGTCCACTATGATGATGCTGCTGCCCATCATCAATCTTTTATCAAATAATGGTCAGTGACACTTCAATCCCTTAGTCGACACACCCGCAGGAGGAGTTGGGGTGGTGACAAATGTATTCTTACTGCCGTCACCACACGGCGCATAGACATAGCACAGATTAAAAAAAGTAAAAACTAAGGGCAGGATGCACTAACCAAATTCCACAGGTAGATGGATATTAGGAAACTTACACTAAAATTCATTTTAGCGAACGATTTAACGCAGACTGACATGCGGTTTGGTTTAACCCATCTATATTCTCACGAATATTACATGGAATATCTTAATTGATAAAGTACGACAAATCTATAAAACTTGATTTCCGTAAAGCCTTGTCTGTAGCTGTACCATGACCTGCCGCTACGTTATTAACGCGCGTTTACTTTCTATCCGGTACCGTACAGTTGAAGACAAAATAAGGGGTATACAAAAACGTTCAAAAATATGTCCCAGTGCACTCTAATTCTGTGTAATAAGAACGTCGTAACATATTTAAGAACGGATTCTTTCGATACTTATTTTTGCACTTGACTGTACCATGAATTGGAAAGTAAAGAATACGCTAGGTTTTACTCGATACTGAATGCATTCTATGGTCTATCGCGCTCGCACTGACGATATTGGAGCAAGCGCGATAGCGTGCTTTACGTATCCAGTAAAACCTAACATTACTGATACTTGCAAAGTCATGGTACATGTACGGCTACGGGATGGATAGACTCGGCAGCTCATATCGGTAGCTCATGGTAGGAATTACGTTTATAAATACTTATATTCGTCAATGTTTTTACACGTAAACTCACCCGGAATGCGCACTGTACCTATTCAATATTCTTACGACCAATGTCTTAGGCAATTTCAAACTTAATTTTCATAACAAAACTGACAAAGATATAATTTTGTCCTAACAAATCTCTCTAATTGCCAAACCCAAAAATTGTATTGTGAAGGGTCCACGGAAAGAACATGTTTAGTCAATTCAAATTACAGAAAGAAAAACCACCTTAATTTTAACAGAATAAGGTGTGAATTAGCCCTGATTTTTTAAAGCACTGGACATGTTTTTTCCGTGGACCCTTCATGTGTTGTCCCCTTCTAAGACATATTTTCGAAAGAGCGCATACCGAATACGTTTATGCGTATAAACATAACAAGTAAATAATATTAAATGTGATGCCTAATTAAATAGTATTGTCCTTGTAAATAGAAACTAACGTTAATTGTGGCTGTGCACATGGTAAGGTACCTAGTCACGGCATTTAGTTACAGAGTTACTTACGAGTACATGAGTTTTTGTCGAAGCGGGTGAAAAAGTGCCAAAATGGGTTTGTGCTATAATTGGGTTATTTACATCCTAAGGAACACGTGTGTACAAGAATATCAGTAAAATTATGTTTTTTTAGTATATTTCTCCGACCATAAAGTTTAGTACTCAGGGTACCTTGTCACGCCATGTTTTAATAGTTATTTATGTGGCTGGCGCATAATAAGAGGCATTAAACATGAGTGTGGTTTTATGAAACGAGCCGTAGGCGAGTTTCATAATAAGATCACACGAGTGTTTAATGCCTAATTATGTACAGTCACATACATAACTTTATCTACATCCATATCATTAGTTTAGAATGACAATTTACCTTTATTTTCATTGATATCCACTAAGTAATTACCTCTAAATATAAAAATTCAAATCAGTTGAAATCACTCAATTTGAGTAAGGATATCCTACAATAAATATTTATTGAAAAAAAAAACAACAAAAAGAAGTTGACTTCATAATGTTAAAATTAATATCATGACGACGATACTTTAATGTCAACATTATGATGCACTGTACTCTGCCTGTACTTTAATGTTAACATTATGATACAGCCACAGACACCGGTCTCTTAATATAGGTCATTACATTACCGCTTCTGAATACATAACAGGGAAATTATGATATTCCTGTAGATAAAAGCGTTTAAAATTTGAATTATTTTGTCAATATTTCCATCGCGGGTAGTCAAATGCCTCTTTCTAAGATAGATCAGCCTATAGCAAAATGATTTAAATGATAAAAACAATTAAATGTATCAATTGTTTTTATAAGAAGACATTAACCCATATATGCCCTTGGACTAAAACAGAACTTTTTATAAATAAAAATATATTGATTTCTGCAATAATTGTACCAAATAACTTTTTGATACAAATATTTTTTGCGTTATAGGTACTAAAATAGTGCCTTTATATTTAAGTTACTAAAGTTTAGTAAATGTCGTGACAAGGTACCCTAGTTACATTTCCATACAACAGTTTCGACCGGGTCACTAAACTTTATTGATTAAAAAATGCTTTAACGTTATTTCTATGACACCATTGTGGCACACTATGCTAAATATAGTTAAATTATGTGATAAATCATCGATATACATATAATTTTGTTGATTTTTAATATTATAAATGACCTTTCTTTTAATTGCTAAAATGTGCGTTAATTATTAAATTTATTGTTGATTATGGATTTTCTTTTATTCAATTATTCCAAAATGCCTTAGAATATGTAACTACAATAAGAAACTAACAGTTTTAATCTCATTATATTATGAATTGGGTATAATGAACACTTTCGCATTTCTTTCGCCCTGGCATGTTTAACCTAAGAAATCTAAATAATTAACATGTATTTTTAAACAATTAACCTTTATCATAATTCTTTAACTTCCAACAATTATAAGTATACCCTTCACTATGTAACTTCGAAGTAGAAGTGCGTTTTTTGGCATTATAAACTTTAAATGCAATTTTCTCAACTTGTTCAAAAATAGTGGTTCAACCTAGAGTCATGATTATTTTTTTTATTGATAGCAAATTTAATCTTTTTGGAACTATGCATAACTCAATACCCGCAACTAGGTACTTTTCCATGTGCACAGCCACAATTTACGCTGTAGGTAGGTACGTATCAAGTGCTAAAACAACTCTGCTCACAGTACAGGCACAATGAACGTGCGAAGTAGTTACCTACTAATTAAATGTTCGCGCCTGCACCGTAAATCCGCAATTACGACCCGAGTAGCATGTCTTATTATTTGCTTCGTCATGACTTGTGCCAATAACATATGAGTACTTAATTACAATAAGTAAACATATTAGTGAAATAAAATTACCAATTAAGAATTGACTCATCTATCAACCTCTTACAAGAATGTCTTTTTCATTGACGAATTTAATTGTGGCAGAAAAGGGAACTAAAATCATAAAATACCTATTTAGGCACTGGTCTCACCACGAGCTACTAAGCTATGAAATATCGGCTATAAACACGAACAAAAGATTCGCACTCCCGTGTAAATAAAAGAGACAAGGCGATACTCGCCCGGCAGTGATAGCTGATAGCTGGGCGAGTATCGCGCTCGTAGTAGCTCGCGGTGAGACCAGTGCCTTAAGGCGTCCCTCAGAGACTCAGCTATTTTTCAATAAAAAAGCATTAAGTCTATAAGAAACATTATTACGGCGCCTTTGGTATGATAGCGTATTGGTAAATTGTCTATCTGTAGATACAAAAAAAATGTGTGTAGGACTATAGGTCCCTAATCTATTACAGAAATGTACTCGTATTGACATAGTCAGCAGCTTATTATGCCTAGAAAGTTACGGAGATACTAGCGTTTAGGTACTGTTGTTGTTATTATGAAATTATTATTTTTGTTGGCATCAATGGCAGTTTAAGTGGCAGTAATTTTTGATCCGCTGCGCTATGTAACGTGCAGTCGCTAGTTTAACATTTTTTTTTTTTGTTTAGAGGGGGAGAAATGCTTTACGCATACCGCCCGGGTGCGGGAGGGGACCCGAGCGGTTATGTGGGACTCCCGTTTGGCTAATGAGGCCTACGGTATACCCACTAAAAAACCCCCCATATGCCACCTCGTCGCCTTTTTGGCGGGGTTACGAGAACGCTCTCGCTTACATTCGTAACCCCGCCAGCGGCAGCTGCTTGCCGGCAGCTCCTTCGTGGGTGTCCGAAGACCCTCCACGCTGGGCGCGCCAGATGGTTGGGCGCGCCTCCCTCCTCGGTCTCCATGATGCATTGTGGCGGACCCTCCCGAGACCGCCACAAGGAGACTGTAGGTGCCGGAAGACTTCCCGGCACCCGGCGGCATATCAGGTCTGTGGTTATGCCGCCGACCACACTTCGGCTGCAGAGGATAAGGCGAGCGGCAACGACAACACCGACACTCCTCTTCCTCTGCAGCCCCACCGACGCCGTTACGGCGGAACGGCCCCGCCAAGATCGCAGGGGGTAGGGAGAGTGGCGCTCCGTAATACCATCACGCCTCTCCCCCTGCGATCCCATCTCGGCCGCAGAGGATAGGGAGAGCGGCAACGACAACACCGACACTCCTCTTCCTCTGCGGTCCACCTCCACGCGTCCTAAGCGGGCTCGGTGAGCCCACTTGGAGCGTCCTCCTCGGGCCAGCCGGCAGCCCAAAACTGGCCGGCCCCAGGTGCCTCTTCGCTTCACCGTGGGTGACCAGTCCACGGTTACTGAGCCCCTCCACCACGACTAGGTGGGCACCCCACGGGGGGAGTCGCTAGTTTAACATGCGTTAACTCCCGACCATCATAATTTACAACCATTTTCTCAAACGACTAACGTAAGGTCCCTGTTTTTATTCCGTAGATTAGAATGAGAATTTAATATCGCCTTCTAAAGGTGCATTTAGACCAAACGAGCAGTCGCTCATTCTACTTATGCCCCGCTCTACGAAATCAACGAATGTCGACGAAACACGTTTTGCGTAACGAATTTCATAGAGTGGGGGATAGAATGAGCGAATGCTCGTTTGGTCTAAATGCAACTTTATGCCTAATCTAGTCCGCAATCATTATTAAATTGTAATTTACTAGCTAATCTACCCAGTCTAAAACTTACAGTTGTTTTAGTTCAAAACCGATTAGGCCTTCGTTGGAGTGACAGGTAGTGGTGAATTTTCAATTTTCCAAATTAGTAGTAAGCCTACTGTGCCTCACACAAAGGAAAATACCATTTCCAATGCCGGTCGTCATCTTTTAACATCTTTCTCTGTCCGCATCCGTAGCCTAGTGGTGGTGACCCTGGCTATAACGCTGGAGGTTCCGGGTTCGAAATCCAGCGAGGGCAGTATTTGCGTATGTATTTATCACAAATATTTGTTCCTTCGTCATGGCTGTCTATATATTTAAGTATATCGTCGCGTGGTACACTCATCACAAGCCTTAATTGAGCCGTAGGACTAGGTCGATTTGTGCAAGATGTCTCAAGATATATTATATTAATGTATTATTTGTTACGGGTATCACAGCTCAGAGATCATGGGGTCTACTTTAAGGCCTAATCCGAAGATAGACGACTAATCGATCTGGTATGGTACTTATCTGAATATTAACCTAGTAACATAAGTTCCAAATGTGTTTGAATTAGAACACGTTGTTCTTGTCAGGGCTTAAATCCGTGACCCTTGGATACAAAATACAAAGTATCCTTACCGCTAGACAACTAATGCTTCTGAAGTACATAAGTACCCCCTTACCTTTACCCCTCCTAAAGAAAGAAATATTATGGTGTCCAATACTCCCGCTGTTAGAGTCGTCTGTCCAAAACGAAAGGTTATGTATATTTAAGCAGACTGGTGAATAAATATTACATTTTCATTTTTCAGTCGGCGTTCAGTCGAGCCCGCAGCAATGAGCGCGTCGAAAAAATGATAGACATTTGTTGGCCATCCGTTTCGGTGGCAACATAGATATATGAGTACAAACAGACAGCGCAAATGCATCTTTATATCTATGACTCATATGATTGTACTAGACCTAAGGTTAGGGGATATAAGACTCGTGTTACAGTTGACTTTTTCTTTGACGGCAAATGAATTTGAATATTATAATTTTAGCAATGAGGTTTTTTTATACATTTTCCGCCACCATAAGGCGGTGTGATGGCAGCACTGTGGCTTAAGGTCCAACGAACTGACAAAATAAATGTACGAATTAAAATTTTCTGTATAATTTTTTTTTTTCATTTATTCTTAAAACCATTTTCTTAGAAATATTGTTTTCTAAAATAAATAAAAAAATCAGTCCCAAGTAAGTTCCCATGAAATGAAAAAAGTTCTAGTAATTTTCTGTATAGTAGGTACCGCTGATTTTGCGCCCTGTTTTAAAACCAAATTCAGTTCGGCGATCGTTTTCTAGTCGTAGTCCATTACAAAATGAATGAACTTCCAAATACAATAAAATTTTGATATTTTATGTCCAGTAACCTATGAATAGTATGAATGCCGAATGTGACAGCTACTTGGACCTCACGCCTATGTAGCCGCATGGTGGCAGAAAAATAATCGAAAACCCCCATTACCTGGCCACTCACTCTCGTCATGCTCAGATTGTCGCCTAAGGTAGAGCTGGACAAAAATATTTTTCAAGTATTTAGATTATATCGTGTCTGTATTGTTAAAATAATAGTATTATTTGTGGTTCAAATACATATATGGATGTATAAAATATGCAGCGTCTTTGGTAGGACGGTTATCATAATAATGACGCGGGTATCAAAAGGGTCGTCACAAAGCATCCCCAATATAATTAACTTGCATCATCGTAGTTCTCTTGGGATAATCGTAGTGGAATCCCATTGCATGTTGCAAAGTTTTGAGGGTATTCCCACCCACATGGTCTTCATAACTAACCCTTCCGGAACAGGCGGGTTAACCGGCTCCTGTATTTTGGCGTTGTTATTCTTTTTGAACCACCCGGGGTCGTGTACCGGGTTTTAGAAGGCGCTTATTTGTAATAGTTACTTTCAGGGTACATACATTGAACTTACACTACTTACGGGATCGCTTGTTTAAGGACATCAATAACTGGGTACTCGGAAATCATTATTTATGATGCATGTGTGGAAAGAAAGCTTTTTTCGAACACTAGTCCACTCGAACGATGTTGTTTTAAATCGACACAAAATGTAGTAAGTTTAATTTCAACACGATTGTCATATAACATTTTACAATGCGAAAAAAATGTTCTCTGGAAACAGGACATTACGATAGAAGTGCAATAAAAATGAAGTTCCAAATAAGTGGCAATAAATTCAAACACGACCGAAGAAAGTGTTTTAAATCGACACGTGTCACGAATTTCCTTTTCGCACATGTATCGTACGTTTTTCAGTACAGATGGCCCTGTACCGACCTGACAAGAAATTATAAATTAACCATTTCTCGTGCGTAAAAAAGCAACATATGGACTAAAAATTAAATTTTAAATTCATAACGAAGATTACTTTCTGAGCATATGCATTGTACCTACCTTAATGGATGTTTATTTACACTAATATTTAAGTTGTGGTGGGGTGGCTAGGTTACGCTGACGAACTATAGAACATCTCTTCAGCCATATGTCCGTGAGTAAGAGCAATATACGAAGTCGAGTGCCGCGACGTGTAATGGCCAATAAGAATAGTAAGCCGGGAATATAAAGGACTCGCATCGGTCACTTTTATTATTATTTCTAACGAACTTTTTCGGCTTCCATTGTACTCGGTCAGTGTGAACTATGTTGTAAAATTTGTATTTGGGATTTTCGGCTTATGTTTATAAAGGGTCCGTAACGTTTTAGAAACGTAATGGTTCTGTTTGGTATGGAACCTCAAAATCGGCTAAGTGCAGACAGAAACTCTGAAAGGTAATATACAATAATACGTAGGTAATACACGACATAATAAATAATAGTAGATAGGTAAGTTGTTGCTTTTGCCATATTATTTAGACATTGTTTCATCATCATCACCCTACGATTGTCCACTGCTGGACGTAGGCTTCTCCTATTAACTATGCTTATTACGCATCAGGAGGTAAATGCCCATAATCGCCACGCTGGGCACGCGGATAGGCTATCGCAGTAATGTGTCCACTATTATGACGCTGCTGCCCATTATCAAATAATGGTCAGTGACACTTCAATCCCTTAGTCGACTCTTACGACACCCGCTGGAGGAGTTGGGGTGGTGACAAATGTATTCTTACTGCCGTCACCACACGGCCATTGCTTATAGGTATTGATGAAAAGGCACAGCGTACCTATTTATGTAGGTTCAGATAATTACAAATGAATGTTGGAAAATAATGAATTTACTCTTGGTAGGAATGCCAAGTGAATTATTTGCAAAGCGTTGGTTGGTAACTATCGCATGTAATATTCGGTAAAATGAAATGCGTAAAGGCAAGATACCCTTTATAACGTCTCAACCGGTTAAGCAAGTAATCGATAATCGTAAATAGGTTCATTAGGTTCGTCATGCATGAGCATCTACTGTTTAAGGTGAAACTCTCTACGGCTCGGCGTTCAAGATCAAATCGTTTAGGTGCGAGGAGCGATTAATATAAGTAGGCGATTACCTATATAATTATTCAAGCGTAAGTATATTTAGCGAACTGAAATGAAATCAATACTTGCGTACTTATCGACTTTCCTGCCGTAGTTTATAACTTTATGTTACGGGTCAGTTGAAAAAAATTTTCGTATGCAATGCATAATTAAAGGCCTTTAGTAAAATTTAACGTCATAATTGTTGTGTTATGAAGCTAAATATTGTGTAACAACTTTTAGCACTGAAAAAGGGCGACAAATTCAAATTTACTATGAGCGATCGAACGCCGCGGCCACGACATCGGTCTAATGCCCCGGCCACGACATTGGTCTAAGGCGACCAGCGGCGAGCGAATCCATGAGTGGGAGCGGGATGCCGATATAGGTACGAGAGGGAGCACCATACGTTTTCCGCTAAGCCGGTCGCCTTAGACCGATGTCGTGGCCGCGGCGTAAGGCGACCGGCTTAGCGGAAAACGTATGGTGCTCCCTCTCGTACCCATATCGGCATCCCGCTCCAACACGTGGATTCGCTCGCCGCTGGTCGCCTTAGACCAATGTCGTGGCCAACTGGCCAGGGCAAAAAGACGAACCTGGGCATTTCTCCGATCGTTTTAACCGCGGTGACATCGGTGGCAGCTTAATCACACGAATCCCGTGAGAGATGCAAGAACTTTTGGATTGGTAGACGTAGTCGACTACTACCAAGATATCCAAAAAATGTATGAGATACCCACGGAAATCGGGCAATAATATTGCCACCGAAGTCATGGCGGTTAAAACGCTCGAAGAAATGCCCACCTAGGTACTTATATCTTTTAAATTTGCCCCCTTTTACTACTGCCGAAGCTAAGGTTGTTGGACAGGCTATACCGCATAGTTCGTATGATTAACTTTCGTAACACAAATTGACGCGATCGTGCTTTGAGGCCTTAACTATGTACAATTTTGCAACAGACCCCTATGAAATATCGACAAAATTGGATCCCAACCCAACATAGATGTTTGTCAATGAGACGTTATAATTTTTATAAATCAATTTAATCTAAAAGGCGACTTCCTTGCACAGCGCATAACGTCGGTGTTCCTACAAAAGTCGATATGTGTTTTATTGCTACTTTAAAGGAGACACAAAAAACTGTTTATTTTGAATCTTGTTCACTCAAAGTTGGCCAATATTTTATTTTGATAAATATGTTCAGTTTAACGTATTTTAATGTCCTTTGTAAATATTAATCTCTGTTTTTTAACGAGAAAAATGAATATTACCAATAATATGTCACATAGCCGTTTTTATTTCAGTCGTCCAAAGGCTCTATGTGTCTTATTTTAACTTGGTTAAATACAGGTTGGTAAATAAAAAGTGCTTTCCCGCTGTCAATGAGGTTTTATGAAGTAGAATAAGCTCATTAGGGGATTTTGTTAGAAATCAGGTTAAACAGAAATATTAGTTTTAAGTAGATATAGTAACACCTAATATTTACACCTACGTATTTAAAAACAATAATAAAGACTATTCTGAAACTTCTAAAAATGTCCTAAGGCACCTACTTTGAGTCCCAATTATCCCAAAACCTCACTGGCAACGGGAATGCATTTATTTATTGGCCATCTTGTATAATGAAGTTTGGCGAACGATTTAACGGTAACCGACAGCGAACAACAAGGTAAATACAAATATTATACAATATAACATAACCATAACCAGGTCATGTATGTAATGTTTAAATTTAAAATCAATTCTAAAAAACAGCTTCAACGATTTCGTAGAAAATATATTAAGAGTTAACAGATTCAATACAGGTGGGCTTCATTACTGGGAAAAACAATTTTCCTTTTAAGTAATGGCAAAAAACACACGCATTTTGTATAACGAGTTGATATTAATAATGAAACCGCCACTGATGGTTTGTCGGAAGATATTGGATCATTCTCATAAAAAGGCGTTATCAAACTCAACTCCGTCTCGATTTAGAATAATACATTTATTGCTATTATTGCTTGGCATCATTTATCTACGTTTATCGCACCCGTGTATACCGATGTAAAGAGAAATATGTTTTTATCTACAGGAATATCATAATTTCCCTGTTATGTATTCAGAAGCGGTAATGTAATGACCTATATTAAGAGACCGGTGTCTGTGGCTGTATCATAATGTTAACATTAAAGTACAGGCAGAGTACAGTGCATCATAATGTTGACATTAAAGTATCGTCGTCATGATATTAATTTTAACATTATGAAGTCAACTTCTTTTTGTTGTTTTTTTTTTCAAAAAATATTTATTGTAGGATATCCTTACTCAAATTGAGTGATTTCAACTGATTTGAATTTTTATATTTAGAGGTAATTACTTAGTGGATATCAATGAAAATAAAGGTAAATCGTCATTCTAAACTAATGATATGGATGTAGATAAAGTTATGTATGTGACTGTACATAATTAGGCGCCAGCCACATAAATAACTATTATCAACTCTAAATGACTAAGTAACGGCATTTAGGGGAGAAAGTCATTAAATGTTTTTAGTTGATGCCACACACACTTATGTACATTTGAAAAAAAATATATTAGAAGTATATGGAGGGCCGAAACTAAAAAAAATCTAGATACCTACCTACTTGTAAAATATACCAATTATTAACCCCTGCCATTTAAAGTCAAACTCGGACTTTTAATGTTATCAAGATGATCAAGGTATTCAACTAGTGGACCCAAAACAGGCAGAAGTTTCAAAAATTGATTCGGATTATTTTTTTTCTCCGGCAATAACGTCAGAGAGTGTCACCGTGCATGGCCGTCCATGTTAAAGGTCCATAAATAATTAAGCCCCTCCACAAATAGGACGTTATTTTAAAACTTGACCTTTATTCCAGCCGATCATTATTGTCCCATCCAGCGATGAAGGGCCTGTCCGGCTTACGTCCGTGTTCATTATGTGGACAAAGCAGAGTGTTTTCCACGTTAAATTGAGTGTAGAGAGGCAATAGTACCACTGCCGCTGACATCCTCACATCTCTGTCGAAATCCTGGAAATTATATACCTTAACTCCAAGGGGTAAGGTTGCTTCATCCGCTAAGGAGTGAGTGGTATACGAGTTTGCAGCAGTAAGCGGTGGAGGTTGTACTGGACGGCTGGTCGCGACACCGGTCGACAGCGAGGTTTTTAATTTTTGGCCCGGCGCAGGTAACTCATGTTTGTTTTACTTTTACCTACCCGCCCGGTTAGAAATGTATTTATGTTAGCATAGCCCGTTTTCCAATTAGATGTGCGAGATACCTATAAATAAAGGGAATAGAGCATCCCGCTGCGCTGCGTTTGTTATGTACACGATTAAACGAGGAAGACTTGTAGGTATGTATATACATTGAACCGTAAGAGCGCTCGTACACCTGTAAGTTCTTACGTAAGTTATAGGGACGGGGCTATACTAAGGAATGAGATAGTGATATTCACCTCTCATTTCTTAGTACAGCTCCGTCCCTATAACTTAACTCGTCCCTGCAGTGTTATTCACTAAGGAAACCGCCTTGCTGTCAGCGCTGTGTCAGCACTGCGGCAGCGTCGAGCCTAAAAATGGTATTCACTAATGTACTTTAAACGACACTAGCGCTCGGCGACGAATGCGGCGTGAGCTGGAACTACATTGCGTCGAGAGTTTGACGTTTAATGTATGAACTTCGTATTCTCTAACGAAAAACAGCGACGAACTCGCCCACAACCTCGCTCACAGCCTCGATTCCCAATGTCAAATCAAACAGCTAGGATTTTAGACAAGGCTGTCTCGACATCGAGCTTGTTGACGAACGCAGCGTCGAATGTGTCAATAAGAGAATAGCATAGCTGTAAGTTCTTACGTAAGTTATAGGGACGGGGCTATACTAAGGAATGAGATAGTGATATTCACCTCTCATTTCTTAGTATAGCTCCGTCCCTATAAATAAATAAATATAAATAAATAGATATCTTGGGACATCTTACACAAATCGACCTAGTCCCACGGTAAGCTCAATTAAGGCTTGTGATGTGAGTACCAGGCGACGATATATATAATAGTTAGATACATACAGATACTTAAATACATAGACAGCCATGACCAAGGAACAAACATTTGTGATAAATAAATACACAAAGAATGCCCTCGCCGGGATTCGAACCCGGAACCTCCAGCTTCGTAGGCAGGGTCACTACCAACTAGGCTACGGAGGCTGACGCTATAACTTACGTAAGAACTTAC
Organism: Thaumatotibia leucotreta; assembly: GCA_025490895.1. Classification (NCBI taxonomy): domain Eukaryota; kingdom Metazoa; phylum Arthropoda; class Insecta; order Lepidoptera; family Tortricidae; genus Thaumatotibia; species Thaumatotibia leucotreta. The sequence continues at coordinate 18,200 of JALPQI010008584.1, forward strand.
AGGTGTATGGCTGGCCTAATCCGGGGTGAGTAGGATTTGCGAAGGCAGATCAAGCACGGGGAGAGACGGGATGGAAACATGGCGAGTAGGTGTTTGTGGACTAGAGTAGATACAGCAAAACAATTGGAATTCTAGGCCACTCGGGAACCTTGGCAAAGTGACGCTATAAATCGGCTTGTGAGAAATCTCTTACTATTTAACATTTTGACATGTTTCTACGGTTTCAATTGGTTGAGTGTAGCTATGTATCCTCATCTGATTAAGATTAGTACTGACCTGAATCACCACCATCAAAAGAAAAAGAGATTAGAGGTTAGAAGGTTTTTTTTGTCTGACTTACCCCAATTAGGGTATTTTTTTACGAATGCTTCTAATTTTGAAATTGAACTGCTTGACCGTGTGGTGACGGCATTAAGAATAATACATTTGTCACCACCCCAACTCCTCCTGCGGGTGTCGTAAAAGTCGACTAAGGGATTGAAGTGTCACTGACCATTATTTGCTAAAAGATTGATGATGGACAGCAGCGTCATCATAATGGACACATTACTGCGATCGCCAATCCGCTTGCCCAGCGTGGCGATTATGGGCATTTACCTCCTAATGCATCTATGCGCATAGTTAATAGGAGAGGCCTACGTCCAGCAGTGGACTATCATAGGCTGATGATGATGAAAATGCTACTGGATAGATATTCATTGAGACTCACGTTCACTCAGAGTTGTAAAATTTTCGGAATGTTTTCTTTATTTACATCTTTAAACATTGCTTATTACATTTATACTTCTTGGTCAGTCAGGATTACTTTATAGAGTTTTTGATTTCCTTCACTAATACACGAGAAATGCAATGAATGCAGTAATAGTAATAGTGGATACATATATTTGGCACTTCATCTCATTCTTGGCACGCAACGCATCTATACATATTACCTTGACTGTACATTTGAGAAAAACATGTCATAATAGTATGTAGAAGGCAGGAAGTACCTACCTAAGAATTTTCCTGTTTTGCGAAAGTTTAATAAACCTTCGAGGTCCCTCGAATGCAAATTAATTTTGGAATTTTTCCTTGTAGTTAGAATTGCTTTGATAACGATAGCAACAATAGATTACCTAATTATATCAATTAGTAGGCAAAAACATTTCCTGTATTTTGTTTATTTACTACAAAAAGAGTAATAACTCTCATCATACGCACCAATCTTTTTATTTAGGATTTAGTAGATCTTTTAGCTACCTATTGGCTCGTAATTGGAATTTAAATCTGAAGTATATATTTATCTCAGACAAGTAAAAGTATCCATAATGTTAATGTATTTAATAAAACAAGCAAGCATTCACACGGGCATTCATACCTATATACTTAAGTACTTAGTAAAAGTTAAAATGTTTATTTTTGCTTACTATATATATTGTATATAGTGAAAACGACGTATTAATTATTTCCTCATTTTCTTAAAATGACGTTACGGTAGGTATTCAACGTGCCTATGTGTTTTACCTAAGTAAAACACATAGGCACGTTGAATACCTACTTAATTTAACTTATTCTCTACTATGACGACAAGCAATCTGGTTAACCTAGTATTGCATTATAATATAAATTAATATTAATATCATTCGGTCCCTACATTGTTTGTACGCTGTAAAACCTTGTCACGCTAGCTCACCTATGAAATTTCATTGTAACATTAATTTGGTTTATGGTCTCATACTTTATTCATTGCTATTGTATAAAATCCATACAGTGTTAAATTTGATCACTCGCGGCATTTTAAGCCAAAACGATAATGCATTATAATTTAACGTACAAATAGCTTAATAATAACATGCAAACTATGTATAGATACTGTAACTACGACCGAATCTTTTCAAAATGCTTAAAAGTTATACTCCCTTATTCATAAACTTCTCCTAACTTAGCAATCCGCTAAGTATTGTTTGTCCCTTTCGGTCTCATCAATATGTCTATAAGACCGAAAGGGGTAAATAATACTTAGCGGCTTGTTAAGTTAGGAGACGTTCATGGATAGTGTTTAAAAAGTAGTTAGTCTAAAATAAGTCCAATTGAGAACCTAATTCCCCTAAAGTTGGGTTTACACCAAACGCGCGAATGCTAATTGTATCCCCACTCTATACGTACGAAATTCGTTGGTGCATTTAGACCAAACGAGCATTCGCTCATTCTATCCCCCACACACACACGAAATTCATTCGTTTCACGAAACGTGATTAGATTAGATTGGGGGATAGAATGAGCGAATGCTCGTTTGATCTAAATGCACATTTACACAAAACCTAATTCATCGAAGTTCGTTGATTTCGTAGAGTGGGGGATAGAATAAGCATTCGCTCGTTTGGTGTAAGCCCACCTTGAAATATCGAAAGCCAGCTAAGAATTTCCCCGAATAGCATTTATGGATTGTCTTTATTGTTCAGATTTATTCCGGATTGGGGCTCGCGTTCATTGTGCAATGACCCGTCGATCGCAGCGGCAATAGTCGATCGACCAAATTAACCCGGTCGGTGCAGCCTTCCCCCGGGACTATGGCACTCATGAAATATTTACACTAGCCACCAAACTTAGACCGGCGCGTAGAGCTATTCCTGTTTAGTCGAAAATACTGAAAAAATACAGTATTTGCTTGTTACCTAAACGATCGATCGAATCATGACGGTCAAGGAGAATTATTGAATTAATAAAAATTACAATGCATATACTCAGAAAGTACATATTGTACGCGTAATGATTGGTTATAGTACTTTTCTGCGCGGTCATGCGGTGCTCATACTCCTCATAATTCATAATGCAATGTAATAGTTATTTGTTTTACTAGGGAGCAAAGTGATTGTTTAACTCTCGTGCAAATATTGAAACCCGAGCAAGCGAAAGATTCCAGAATTCATAAAATGGAATCTTGAGCAATGCGAGGGTTTTAAGGCACGAGAGTTGAACAAGCTTTGCTGCCGAGTGAAACACAACATTTTTCACCACACTAAAGCGAGGAAACATGCGAAATAAAACTCAAACATAACAAATTAGAAGGTATTTATTTGCAAGTCCTCAACTTCCAAAAAATAAACAAATCAACAAATAATAAAACAATAACCTCAAATATATATCTTGGCGTGGCAATGCTTAAAAATTCAGGATAATTCCAAAATGAGACTCATGTAGTTATTGGCGATTTTTCTGTGATTTTCGGAATTATCCCACTTTCGCATCTCGCAATTACCCAAAAACTTGAAAATTAAGAGTGAAAGAAAACAAAACACGAGCGAACTCGTTTAGATTTGAAAAGAAAAAAATATTCGGATGCGTTCTGAAATTTGCATAGTGTCAACACTTTTATTTTCCTATTGTTTTTATTTGTCGTATTTTTAGAACTATTAATTAAAAGACTTTTACAACAAAATGTGGTAATTAATTTGGATTTAAGCATATTGAATATAATATTATGAAAGGTTCATGTGTATGAATCTGTTTGAAACTATTGACTTTTCGATCGTACTGTCTCGTTCAAACGTCAAAAAGCTTATTGCACTCTCAGCCCGGTCAGCACATCATTGAGCGCGAGATAGCTCGCGCTGCGACAAACCCATGTCGCGGCTGTCAAATTTATATTTCTAGCCGTCATTTTCTCGATTTTGGTAGCACAAGTTAACAGCTCGAGAAATTAGTTCCATGCGAAAGAGTCATCCCGCGGGCGACATAACAAGTATTGCCATTTATGTGTGGGACTAACTTTTCTTTCCTAGCAACACTGAATCGGTATAAATAATGTTGAATGATGAGTGAACAGCAAGCTTTAAAAATGAAACATCTCTAGTTACGATAACTTTGTCTCGTTCACGTAGTATAAAGATTAAAGAGATAGGACATTTTAATAAGAAAATGTCTAAGTGTCATAATAATAATCTGTCGCATGACATTTGTAGATTGTGTTTGGTGGCGATATTTTAAATGGCTCATGAACGTAAAATTTAAGTTAATTATAGCCTATTATACTCTGTATACGTTACTTAGGTACTGTGGATGTTAGTTACGATTATTTACATTTAAACCGTATATTTTTTGAAATTCATGTTCATAGTTCTTTAATAAAAATGTATGTTATGAATTATATTTCAGTCATCGGAGCCCAATAATAATACAAAGCAAGATGTCGTTAAACTAAACCCATAGTTTCCAGAGGGAGAATGTGGATCCGGAAAAGATGAAGTACCTATATTGGGTCAAACTCCAAAAATAAATATATCGGGTCTTCGAATTACTAGCAGGTATTTCGATGAAAGCTTGTACAAATCATTTAAGTTTATAATGGAAATATGAGGGTTTCGTTTTCGTACCCGATAGTCCCGATACTCGCCTCCTTAATCCATCCTCCAGGTTCCAAAACAATATACCTATGACCTAAAAGTAGTTGATATATCGGATATATTATCCTCCATATACCAACTTAATCATTAAGGTCAAGTATGGTCAAGAAAAGTAACACCTTAAGTTACATACATCGCGTCTGATAGTATTATGTATAGTAAAAATCATACTACGATTATTTATTCGATCTGCAGGTTATTTTTGCGGAGCAGTCAATAAAGCATGGTATTTATCAATTATTCATACTGTTTAAAGATATGGCGCAAACTGAAGAAAAAGGTTCGCATTCAGCAAATCGGATTCCACAACAGCCTTGAAGGCGGCTGCTGGGTCGCGCTCTGCAGCTCGTCGTGAACAAGAGTACGCTTGGCGCCCGAGCTCGTGGCGCAGCCTGCGTTTGGTTGGGTGGTTTTAAAGCATATCGTTAAAGTTAGAGCCCACGGGTGTATGATATTTTTTCACTATATTTATGACGTTTCATGTTATTACAATTTATGTTAGTAAATCACATTTCACATAGTGGAAGAAATATAACACCGTGGACGCGAACTTCCGCGGCAAAGTATAAAAGTGCCCATTCGATTCAGACGATCGTCTACAATAGAGCAGAAATTACAGGCGTCTATTATCTAATTAAATTATTAATATATTTGTGATTGTAAACTTGTTTGGCTCAACTGTTCTTTACGATACAAATATTTGTTACATTGATTATTTAATACATGTTATTATAATAAATATTTTTTTTTAATAAATACATACTGGATTATTTATTATATATATTTTTATTTGTTTAAAATACTAGTTATTAGCCGTGTGGAAACGGTAGTAAGATTACATTTATCACCACCCCAACTCTTCCCGTTGGTGTCGTAAGAGTCGGTTAAAGGATTGAAGTGTCATTGACTATTTATTTATCAATGGGTAGTAGTGTGAGTAGTGTGTCCACTATGATGAGCAGCAGCATCATCATAGTGGACACACTACTCCCGATTATGGGTATATATTAACCTCCTAATGCGTCCATGCACATAGGCTAAGGAAAGGACATTGCCCATGCAGCCGTGAATTAATAGAGGCTGATCTACCTTTTCCTATATAGATTATGTGTACAAATGCCGCTTTTCTTAATTATATTGTACTTGTAAAATATAGCTGCGTAGTTGTACGGTATACTACACCGAACATCGCTATCACAATTAATACAATTATGTATCTTGCCCTTAGATACTTCTATTCAATAGCTATTAGCATTGGTAGGTACGTTAATACTTCTTCTTTACAACCGCTACTTTTGAAAATATTACTAGCATTTGCTTCTCTATTGAACCTCCATGGGTCTTCAGACCTTACGGTATCGACTGTAGGGTCGGTAATGAAACGAAGTTTGTTAATATTAAAACATTAAATAATGCCTTAGAACGCAAGTACTAAAACAGATTATTCATAACTACCAATACATAGCTCATAGCTACAATAATAATTCGACTGATAGCCTAAATTTGCAATCCGTAACGAAGTTTACGTGTTTCTCGACTTTCTCGCCACCTTCACATCTCGAAGACAATTTGTCGCATTTTGACATTAAAACGCAATGTATTTTATCGCTCAAGGTACACTTGTGCTACGAATTTTGAGGATATATCGCGTGGGACTTTCAAGCGAAATAATTATGTCGCTTTGATAGGTCATCGCGAGTCAGCGTTATCTCGCGCGCATGTTGTGCTACCAATTCGTGACATAGCTCGAGAAAACTCTATGTCGCAGTTTTTGTCGTCCCGCGCCCATGATGTGCTTGCCGTGCAGGCCGTATTAGTTATTGCTTTAGTCTACCCAGAAGATTAAAAAAAAAATACTTTAACCTGTAGAGATTAAAACACAGTTTTGCGCTCTGAAATTGAATGACTAACAGCGTGTTTACGAGCAGTGTGGTGAAAAATATTTTATGATATTCGCGTTGAAATGTTGTTTTTTTTCTCTACCTTGTGTCGATTGAAAACACTCACTTTATTGGTGTATTAAGACTATCGACACTTGTGCAAAAACCGCACACTTTCAACACTGTGAATAATCAACCTCTCACAATCTTGTCTATTGTATACTATAGGTATAGTGTCGATTTAAAACACTCACTTTATTGGTGTATTAACCTCCCGTGTGCCGCAATTTTTTTTCTACTTAGTAGTTTTCTCGTACGCGGATCACGTTCCGGCACACGAAGGGTTAAGATTATCAACACTCGTGCAAAAACCGCACACTTTCAACACTGTGAATACGCAACCGCTTACAATCTTGTGGATTGTATACTAGTTTACCACCATAGTGGTGAAAATATAAGCTTGTCTTTAACAAGTTAATTTAAAAGGAACGTGATATCAGCAAACAAGTAATTGATAAAAAAAAGAATAGATTATTCCAATTACAATTTAATGAGTGCAGCATTTCGACAGTCGTTGTTAGTAGTCAGCCAGTAATGACTCCTACCGCAAATAGTACCTATATTTCTATTATTGGTGCTACATAAATCACTGAGCAAGTCTCACCAGTTCCACATTTCGTAAGTACGCAAACCATTTTATTTAGACTAATTTATTATAGTTTTATTTTGGAAACTCGCAACTCGCGGTGACCGGAGGCCAAACCGATTTATAATAATAACAAAAATTGACCACTGTACACATGATTGTTTGTCTATCTCTTGTTTCATTCACATTTCACATAGATCACTCTTTTGCTCAAAGATTAACTGGAAGAGATCCCTTACGTGGATAAGTTCGCTTTTGTACCTGTTTCTAATTATTCTGTGTATTTTTTATCTATGTTTTGTGTACAATAAAGAATTTACATACATACATACAATTGATATGATGATCTATCTAATTCAATACTAAAACGTGTGCAAGAATGTAGAAACCTAAGCATAATTGTTGTGAGGTCTGGGACACCGTCGCAGCTTCGGCGTGTTATGTCGCTGGACACACGGAGGTCGTTGAAGAGAAAAATAAACTTCAGTAAATATTAAACAGAAGCATCGGCGTTTATTTTCATAATAAATACGACACTTGCACATTAGATTGTTTAAAATACTAAAGATACAAAAATGGTGACTCGCGAGCACGTATAATTCGGGCAGATGACATTAGGGAAGAGGAAGACAAAATGCATAGATAATATAAATTACATGCATCGGATGACATCTGTCACTGTCACAGTAAAGCGTTTTTGTTATATACTTAAATATGTTCAATACTTCCCCTTAAGTATATAACACAACAGCAGTAGATATAGTTACATACACTTATAATTTATACATGCTTAACTCTACCTTCTGACATGGAGTTCATACATGAATTCAGTATGTTTACATTTACTCAGTGGTTTAGTAAGCACATCTGCAAACATTCTTTCAGTATTCAAATATTTTACATTTATGAAATTTGACTCTACTAGGTCTTTAACAAAATGATACCTAGTATCTATGTGTTTGGTGCGCTTGTGACAATATTCTTTACATGCTAATATAGTACGGTCAAATCGTATATTAAACTCGCAAAACATGTAGTAAAGCTGCATTTTTGGTATGTTATTAAGACACCATAGGGCAGTATAAAACCACATTTTGCAAGCAAAAAAAAGTTGTGCTAACTGCATTATACGTGGAAAACTGTGAAATTTACTGTCTATTTTTAGTTTCTGATTTTTATAAAAAAAGCCTTACGTTTTTTGACAATATGTATCAGGTAACGTTTAAAGATGAATAAATTTGTAACAAGATGAGATAACATGCATTACCGTAGGTCTTATAGTTTCAGAGATTCGAGACTTCAAATAGTACCCTGTTTTGTAAACTAGATAAAATGTTGAGTTTTGCTAACGTTTTTAGTTTAATATCGCCTTACCTAATTATGCTACGAAAAACATGAAATAATTATCTTATAGCGCAATTAATATTCTTTCATTTAAGGGTAAAATCGGGTCAGTTAACTTTGTAATTGAAACTAAAAACGCGAAATTCAAAAAGCAGGAGGTCCGCTATCTAAGTTTTTCATACAAATGGCAAGTCGTGTTGCAAAGCTGCAATTTTGTATATTATATAGGCTCTATAGGGATGTACGAAAATGCATATTACAAGAAAAGAAAAAAAAGGATTTAGGTATAGGACGTAAAAAACTGAAAAAAAATCGGACTTTTTTTAGTTTTTGACGTTTAACTAAAAAACTATAACTTTTTGATACTAATTGCTATAAAACTATGAAAGAATATTAAATTTGAAAGGATTTGAGCTACCTTGCATTACCCTAAATTATATAGATTTAGAGATACGACATTTCAAAATGTGCCCTTCATTAAGTTAAGAAAATAAATGCATGTTTTGAAGCCTCTTATACCCCCAACTATAAGACTTACAGTAATTGTTATCGGCTCAATTTGTTCCAAATTTAATGTAGTTATTATCTACAAATACTTTTTATTCTTAGCGCGAACGTTTTGCCAATATTTAATGAATAGCTTTAACGTAACCTAAAATTTGTTTATATTTTGATAAAAGGGCCCTTTATGAAATGTCGTATCTCAAAATATATATATCTTACGGTGATGCAACGTAGCTCAAATCCTTTTTTTAATGTTCTTTCTTAGTTTTATAGCAATCAGTATCAAAAAGATAATAGATTTTTAGTTAAACGTCAAAAACTAAAACAAGTGCGAATTTTTTTCCGTTTTTTACGTCCTATGCCCAAATTATTTTTTTGTTTTTCTTTTAATATGCATTTTCGTATATGTCTATAAGGCCTTTATAATATACCAGAATTGCAGCTTTGCAACTCGACTTGCGATTTGTATGAAAAACTTAGATTGCGGGCCTTCAGCCTTTGGAATTTCGGGTTTATACTTTCAACTACAAAGTTCACTGACCTAATTTTACCCTTAAATTAAAGAATATTAAGTGCGCTATAAGGTCTTTATTGCATGTTTTTCGTAGCATAATTAGGTGAGGCGATATTAAGTCGAAAACGTTAGCATAACACAAAGTTTTATCTAGTTTACAAAAAGGGGTACTTTTTAAAGTCTCGAATCTCTGAAACTATAAGACCTACGGTGATGCATGTTAGCTCAACTTGTTGGAAATTTATTAGCCTTTAAACGTTTATTTACATATGATATCAAAAAACGTAAGGTTTTTTAAATAAAAATCAGAAACTAAAAAATGGCCTAAATTTCGCAGTTTTTCACGTACTACCCAGCTAGCACAACTTTTTTTTGCTTGCAAAATATGGTTTTATACTGTCCTATGGTGTCTAAATAACTTACCAAAAATGCAGCAATACTACTTGATTTGCGAGTTTAGGGTAAAATTATGTACGATTTGACCGTACTAATAATCTATGCGCACTTTGATTGTCATTGTACACCAAAACAGAATGTAACTTTAAATCTGTAAATATTTCAGAGAGAAAATTTCTTATAAAACACAGTTCTTTAGAAACATCACATAGAGCCAAAAATTCACTCTCACAACTCGATAAAGCTATACACTTTTGTTTTCTAGACTCCCAGTTTACAATGTTATTGCCTAACTTGATAGCAAAACCTGTGATTGATTTGCGATCATTGTAATCATTGGCAAAATCTGCATCAGTAAAAGCACTTAAATTTAATTGGCTACTTTTTACGAATAGTAAACAATAATCAATTGTCCCTGCTAGATACCTTAAAATTCTCTTAGCAGCTAACCAATGACTAGAACCAAAACAGTTATTATATTGGCTTAACTTACTGCACGCATAGGCAATATCAGGTCTAGTGCAGACAGAAAGATACATTAAGCACCCTAACAATTGTCTATAATTATAAGTTTCATCATTCAAGGGTTCATCAGAATTACATAACTTTAACCCTGTTTGCATAGGAGTTGAAACCGGTTTACATTCTGACATACCAAACCTTTGAAGTACCTTTTTAATATAAATAGACTGATCCAGTTTAAGGATGCCCTTCTGTCTGTCTCGAGTTACTCTAATACCTAAATAATTCTGTATAGGGCCCAAATTTTTAATGCTAAATTCATGCTCTAACAAATTGAATAGAGATTTAATTTTTGAGCTATCCTTTCTATACAGAATGTAAAAGTCATCTACATAAATAGAAATGACCAAGAACTCCTTGTCAGACTTAAAATAATAAACACAAGGCTCACATTTACTTTGCTTAAATTGATTTTTAGTTAATAAATCGTGAACTTTACAATACCACATTCTACTGGCTTGTTTAAGCCCGTAGATACTCCTTTGTAATAGGCAAACTTTATTTTTATTTTGTTCATCATGGAAACCCTCTGGTTGTTCCATATAAATGGTCTCATTTAGTTCACCATTTAAGAAAGCTGTGTTTACATCTATATGATCTATGTTAAGATCATACTCATTAGCTAATGAAAACAAGAGTCGCATAGTCGAGTGACGTACAACTGGGGAGAAAGTATCAGTGTAGTCGACACCATACTTCTGTGTGAACCCTCTGGCTACTAAGCGAGATTTATATTTTTGAAAATTGCCTGATGAGTCACACTTAACCCTGTATACCCACTTACATTTAATTACATTTGTATTCTTGGGTCTTTGAACAAGTTTCCAGATATTATTATCAACTAAAGACTTGTACTCACTTTTCATTGAGTCTAGCCACTCCGCACGATGAGGGCTGGCCATCGCCTCATCGTAAGACTGTGGCTCATCGACAAGTTCATTTTGAGCGAGCATAGACAAATCATAGTCGTCATACCGTTTTGGAAGAACTGCCCTAGTACTACGTACGGGCCTAGACGCCGCAGCTAACCCGTCGCCTCGAGATGACGCCGCGCGAGGTGACGTCACAGGCTCAGCGCCCGCTGCACCCGCCGACGACTCATCGGAGTAGTCCTGGTCGCTGCCGGTGTTCCATTCATCTGTCAAAACAGAACTATTAATTTCATCACTCAAAACATGACTATTGCAGCCTTCGCTATTGTCTTCATCATCACCATTACAGTTATTTAAGTTAGAATTAAATTCAATATTCTCAGTAATTTCATTTGAAGAATTATTATTATTCACATTTAAATTATTTGGTTCATTAATAAAATTATCATTTCCATCATTCAAATTACTACTATTTATATTCAATTCATTATTGTTAAAATAAATAAAACCATTACTATCACAGTTATCAGGTACATTTTTATTTGAATGAGGAGTGAAAAACTTATTCTCCATAAATTTGACATCACGAGATAAAATGACTTTCCTAGGATCTGAGGGATCTGCCAGTCTATAACCTTTAGTGGTCTCCGAGTATCCCACAAAAATATATTCCTTACACCTAGCATCGAGCTTTTTACGCTTCACACTAGGAACCAGAGCATAAGCCTTGCAACCGAAAACCCTGAGGTGACTAAGGTCCAATTTAGACCCGGTCCAAACCTCCTCCGGTATTTTGCCATTCAATGCACTAGTAGGAGATCTATTTTTCAAATAATTTGCTACCATTAGCGCTTCTCCCCAAAAACATTGATTGAGGCCTGCCTGTCGCAACATACACCTAACCTTATCAAAAAGAGTCCGGTTGAGGCGTTCCGCGACAGCATTCTGGGGGCTACAGTAAGGAACAGTCAACTGGTGTGCAATACCCTCTTTCTTTAAAAAGTTTAAAAGTCTATTATATAAATACTCTTTCCCATTGTCAGAGCGGATACAAAGAATTTTTAAACCAGTCTGCCTTTCAACAAAATTTTTAAATTCAATAAAGCGGTCACATACCTCTGACTTATGCTTCATCAGATAGCAGAAGGATCTTCTTGAGTAGTCATCTGTGAAGGTGACAACAAAGTTTGCACCACCCAAGCTGCTCACTGGCAAGGGGCCGGCGACATCGGAGTGTACAAGCTCCAGGGGTTTGGTTGCACGTGTTCCACCACCTTTGGGATATGGAATAGAAGCCATCTTCCCCTCAAGGCATGGTACACACTCTTGTAGTGCTTCGCCATCCTGAAACATACAACCACATGCTACTCTATCCCTAAGGGTGTACATACCTCCTGAGCCAAGGTGACCCAAGCGTTGATGCCATAGCTGTATAGCTGGCACTTGAGCAACAACTGCGTAGACGTGTGCGCCGCGCCGGCATCACGCCGCCGCCGACCTTTTTCGCCACGCCGCCGCCGCCGACTAATGGTCGGCGTGAAATCGGCGTGGCCTTGAATGAATAACAGACGTATTTCTTATGGGTTAAACACTTAATACTAAGCTTCGTATTTGCTTTATGTATTTACATAATGCTCTTATACAGGAAATAAAATCAGCCTATCGAGTGTCATCCCTCGTTACACGTGGATACTTAGGTTTGTCGTCATCCAGCCTCCCGAACAAGCCGGTTTCGGTTTTTGCACAAGCAACGTCATACAGAAGAACGAGAGGTATAACTTGCCCCTCTGGTTAACGTTCGTGGCCTATGAAGCATTTGAATAATTTGAGACGTTTATGGATATTTCATAGACAAATACTACACACTATTTTCAGCGGTACCAAGTAGACTTTTCCTCCTTGCGCCGATACCACAATGCCGAGGGTCGAGATTATCAAGCCATCAATTTATCTTTTACGATCTTCCGCCTACGGCCACGATCTATGGCAGCGTGGTCCACTTCAGCAACCTGAATGTTGAGTGTGGTGCGGATCCAGTCTGTCCAGTGTCCATATGTCCAAAGAACAAGTAACCAACAAACAATAGAACAAGTAAGCCAAGTAGACTACCGGTACTTATATTGTAGCGTCCAGTTCGTCTCCAAGACCGGTATTCGAAGCTCATACCATTGCAGCGAGGAATACCCATACCACCATTGCAGTATGTCAAAACTGTTTTTGGTTGCTTTAGGAGACGTCTGCAGAAGATTAGGCGAGACCGAAACATCACGCGTAAAACCAAAATACAGTTAGTGCGAGCTCTCGTTTTTTCAATCTTCTTATACGCATCCGAGCCATGGACAATTAAGTCGGGTGATAGGAAATACATCGATGCCTTCGAAATGTGAGCCTGGCGGAAAATGTTGGGGATATCTTGGACTGAGCATCGGACTAACGCATCAATACTCAGTGAGATTGGAGTAACTGTTAGACTGTCTACCACATGCCTCCGGAGAGTTCTTGAATTCTTCGGATATTATAGCCAGGAAAACAGGAGACAAAGCTCATGATCTCTGGGTCGTTGGAATCACAAAGTACCCAAATATAGAGGGTCTGTTTCATAGAAGGCTCAAATAGTTCGGAATATGTTACAATAGATGTCACTAGGAGCACGATTGACTAGTAATAGATTTAGTTTTATTTGAAATCCAGATATTTATTACCTGTTAGTGCACAGTTTTAATTAATTTAGCATCATACATCGAAAATAGTCAAAACCACCCTTTCTAGAAGAGTAAATTAGTAAATAAAAAATTAACTATTTTTGGAATAAATTGATTTCAGCGCCATCTATTATTGCACGTACATATTTTATGCGTTTTTCTCGATACGCGTCAAACAGTACACTGCTCGAGTCTTGACAGAAATAATCTATAGATGTCGCTAAACAAAATCTTGCATATATTGACTTTAAATGTTTAAGGAGGTCTAAAAAACCAAAAAACTAATAAATACAATAAAAAAAAAGTAAAAAGTCCCTACATCACTAATAATAACAAAAAAATACATACATTACAAGTCATATGCTAGGATTTGAACCCGTAACATAACAACTGATAACAATAAATAGCTGATTAGGGTATATCCGAATTATATAACAAATACATTGCGGCGCGGCGTTGCCGTCGTCAGCATTCTCTTTGCTTTACCGTAACAAACGAAACGAGAGGCATAGAAAATTGAAGGTAATCTGAGCATTGCATTCTGTTTCTATTCTACGCTTCAATACCAAACTCACATAGCGAAATAATAATTAAACTCTTACTAATGGCACTCTATCTATATCATTGGCAATAAATAGCTCTCCACTCTGTCCAACATCCAACAAACTCTGTAAGAAAAAAAGGCTAATACTAATTTTCTCTTATTGTGTCTACATTTTTTGAATTTGACATTGTGTCCATTCTAAGATCCAAGATGGCGGGAACTTTTTTTGCAATTTTCATCATTATACTCGTTTCCGACTAATTCGCATGTACGTAGAATACGATTTCCGGGTCCATTCTAAAATCCAAGATGGCGGGAACTTTTTTTCCAATTTTCATCATTATACTCGTTTCCGACTAATTCGCATACGTGGAATACGATTTCCGGGTCCATTCTAAAATCCAAGATGACGGGAACTTTTTTTTTTGCAATTTTCATCATTATACTCGTTTCCGACTAATTCGCATACGTGGAATACGATTTCCGGGTCCATTCTAAAATCCAAGATGGCGGGAACTTTTTTTTGCAATTTTCATCATAATACTCGTTTCTGACTAATTTGCATACGTGGAATATCATTTTTGGGTCCATTCTAAGATCCAAGATGGCGGGAACTTTTTTTTTTAAATTTTCATCATTATACTCGTTTCTGACTAATTCGCATACGTGGAATATCATTTTTGGGTCCATTCTAAGATCCAAGATGGCGGGAACTTTTTTGCAATTTTCATCATTGTACTCGTTTCTGACTAATTCGCATACGTGGAATATCATTTTTGGGTCCATTCTAAGATCCAAGATGGCGGGAACTTTTTTGCAATTTTCATCATTGTACTCGTTTCTGACTCATTCGCATACGTGGAATACGATTTCCGGGTCCATTCTAAGATCCAAGATGGCGAGAACTTTTTTTTGCAATTTTCATTATTGTACTCGTTTCTGACTAATTCGCATACGTGCAATATAATTTTTGGGTCCATTCTAAAATCCAATGGCGGGAACTTTTTTTTTGCAATTTTTATCATTGTACTCGTTTCTGACTAATTCGCATATGTGTAATACGATTTCCGGGTCCATTCTAAGATCCAAGATGGCGGCTACTTTTCTTGTAATTTTCATTATTGTACTCGTTTCTGACTAATTCGCATACGTGGAATACGATTTTCGGGTGCATTCTGAGATCCAAGATGGCGGGAACTTTTTTTGCAAATTTCATAATTATACTCGTTTCTGACTAATTCGCGTACGTGAAATACGATTTTCGGGTCCATTCTAAGATTCAAGATGGCGGGAACTCTTTATTTTGCAACTTTCATCATTATACTCGTTTCCGACTAATTCGCATACGTGGAATACGATTTCCGGGTCCATTCTAAAATCCAAGATGGCGGGAACTTTTTTTTTGCAATTTTCATCATTATACTCGTTTCCGACTAATTCGCATAAGTGGAATACGATTTCCGGGTCCATTCTAAAATCCAAGATGGCGGGAACTTTTTTTGCAATTTTCATCATTATACTCGTTTCTGACCAATTCGCATACGTGGAATATAATTTTTGGGTTCATTCTAAGATCCAAGATGGCGGAAACTTTTTTTTGCAATTTTCGTCATTTACTCGTTTCCGACTAATTCGCATACGTGGAATACGATTCCCGGGTCCATTCTAAAATCCAAGATGGCGGGAACTTTTTTTTGCAATTTTCATCATTATACTTTTTACTGACTAATTCGCATACGTGGAATACGATTTTCGGGTGCATTCTGAGATCCAAGATGGCGGGAACTTTTTTTTGCAATTTTCATCATTATACTCGTTTCCGACTAATTCGCATACGTGGAATACGATTTCCGGGTCCATTCTAAAATCCAAGATGGCGGGAACTTTTTTTTTGCAATTTACATCATTGTACTCGTTTCTGACTAATTCGCATACGTGGAATACGATTTCCGAGTCCATTCTAAAATCCAAGATGGCGGGAACTTTTTTGCAATTTTCATCATTATACTCATTTCTGACTAATTCGCATACGTGGAATAAAATTTTTGGGTTCATTCTAAGATCCAAGATGGCGGGAACTTTTTTTTGCAATTTTCGTCATTATACTCGTTTCCGACTAATTCGCATACGTGGAATACGATTTCCGAGTCTATTCTAAAATCCAAGATGGCGGGAACTTTTTTTGCAATTTTCATCATTATACTCATTTCTGACTAATTCGCATACGTGGAATACGATTTCCGAGTCTATTCTAAAATCCAAGATGGCGGGAACTTTTTTTTGCAATTTTCATCATTATACTCGTTTCCGACTAATTCGCATACGTGGAATACGATTCCCGGGTCCATTCTAAAATCCAAGATGGCGGGAACTTTTTTGCAATTTTCATCATTATACTCATTTCTGACTAATTCGCATACGTGGAATAAAATTTTTGGGTTCATTCTAAGATCCAAGATGGCGGGAACTTTTTTTTGCAATTTTCGTCATTATACTCGTTTCCGACTAATTCGCATACGTGGAATACGATTTCCGAGTCCATTCTAAAATCCAAGATGGCGGGAACTTTTTTGCAATTTTCATCATTATACTCATTTCTGACTAATTCGCATACGTGGAATAAAATTTTTGGGTTCATTCTAAGATCCAAGATGGCGGGAACTTTTTTTTGCAATTTTCGTCATTATACTCGTTTCCGACTAATTCGCATACGTGGAATACGATTTCCGAGTCTATTCTAAAATCCAAGATGGCGGGAACTTTTTTTGCAATTTTCATCATTATACTCATTTCTGACTAATTCGCATACGTGGAATACGATTTCCGAGTCTATTCTAAAATCCAAGATGGCGGGAACTTTTTTTTGCAATTTTCATCATTATACTCGTTTCCGACTAATTCGCATACGTGGAATACGATTCCCGGGTCCATTCTAAAATCCAAGATGGCGGGAACTTTTTTTTTGCAATTTTCATCATTATACTTTTTACTGACTAATTCGCATACGTGGAATACGATTTTCGGGTCCATTCTAAGATCCAAGATGGCGGTAATTTTTTTGTAATATTTGTCAATGTACTCGTTTTCAACTAATTTATAAACGTGGAACCCTAATTTGGGGTTAATTTAATATCCAAGAGATTTTATATTTAGCACGTTCTTATGAGTAGCGGAAATGCAGTACCTACAATGAAAAAAAAAACTCCATAAAAGCTCAAAAAGGTGCCGCCATTTTGCATCTTACAATTGATGTACTTTTGGGCAGTTTTTATCATTAAAAATACTCCATTTCCAATACATATACGTAAATAACCTTGGATCTTAAATTCGCCCTAAATTCGGGTTCCACGTTTGTAAATTAGTCGAAAACAAGTACAATGATAAAAATTACAAAAAAAAGTTCCCGCCATCTTGGATCTCAGATTGGACCCCAAAATCGTATGCGAATTAGTCCGAAACGAGTATAATGATGAAAATTGCAAAAAAAAGTTCCCGCCATCTTGGATTTTAGAATGGACTCGGAAATCGTATTCCACTTATGCGAATTATTCGGAAACGAGTATAATGATGAAAATTGCAAAAAAAAAATTCCCGCCATCTTGGATCTTAGAATGGAACTAAAAAAGATATTCCCCGTATGCGAATTAGTCAGAAACGAGTATAAAGATGAAAATTTAAAAAAAAGTTCCCGCCATCTTGGATCTTAGAATGGAACTTAAAAAAGATATTCCACGTATGCAAAATAATCAGAAACGAGTATAATGATGAAAATTGCAAGAAAAAGGTCCCGCCATCTTGGATTTTCGAATGGACTCGGAAATCGTATTCCACGTATGCGAATTAGTCTGAAACGAGTATAATGATGAAAATTGCAAAAAAAAAGAGTTCCCGCCATCTTGGATTTTAGAATGGACCTGGAAATCGTATTCCACGTATGCGAATTAGTCGGAAACGTGTATAATGATGAAAATTGCAAAATAAAAAGTTCCCGCCATCTTGAATCTTAGAATGGACCCGAAAATCGTATTCCACGCATGCGAATTAGTCAGAAACGAGTATAAAGATGAAAATTTAAATAAAAGTTCCCGTCATCTTGGATTTTAGAATGGACCAGGAAATCGTATTCCACGTATGCGAATTAGTCAGAAACGAGTATAATGATGAAAATTGCAAAAATAAGTTGCCTCCATCTTGGATCTCATAATGGACCCGAAAATTGTATTCAACGTATGCGAATTAGTCAGAAACGAGTATAATGATGAAAATTGCAAGAAAAATGTTCCCGCCTTCTTGGATCTCAGAATGGACCCGGAAATCGTATTGCCCGTATGCGAATTAGTCAGAAACGAGTATAATGATGAAAATTACAAAAAAGCAGCCGCCATCTTGGATCGTAGAATGGACCCGGAAATCGTATTCCACGCATGCGAATTAGTCAGAACGAGTATAAAGATGAAAATTTTAAAAAAAGTTCCCGCCATCTTGGATTTTAGAATGGACCAGGAAATCGTATTCCACGTATGCGAATTAGTCAGAAACGAGTATAATGATGAAAATTGCAAAAAGAAAGTTACCGCCATCTTGGATCTTAGAATGGACCCAAAAATGATATTCCACGTATGCGAATTAGTAAGAAACGAGTATAATGATGAAAATTGCAAAAAAAGTTCCCGCCATCTTGGATTTTAGAATGGTCTCGGAAATCGTATTCTACTTATGCGAATTCGTCGGAAACGAGTATAATGATGAAAATTGCAAAATAAAAAGTTCCCGCCATCTTGAATCTTAGAATGGACCCGAAAATCGTATTCCACGCATGCGAATTAGTCAGAACGAGTATAAAGATGAAAATTGCAAAAAAAAGTTCCCGCCATCTTGAATCTTAGAATGGACCCGGAAATCGTATTCCACGTATGCGAATTAGTCGGAAACGAGTATAATGATGAAAATTGCAAAATAAAAAGTTCCCGCCATCTTGAATCTTAGAATGGACCCGAAAATCGTATTCCACGCATGCGAATTAGTCAGAACGAGTATAAAGATGAAAATTTAAAAAAAAGTTCCCGCCATCTTGGATTTTAGAATGGACCAGGAAATCGTATTCCACGTATGCGAATTAGTCAGAAACGAGTATAATGATGAAAATTGCAAAAATAAGTTGCCGCCATCTTGGATCTCATAATGGACCCGAAAATTGTATTCAACGTATGCGAATTAGTCAGAAACGAGTACAATGATGAAAATTGCAAAAAAAAAGTTCCCGCCATCTTGGATTTTAGAATGGACCCGGAAATCGTATTCCACGTATGCGAATTAGTCGGGAACGAGTATAATGATGAAAATTGCAAAAAAAAAGTTCCCGCCATCTTGAATTTTAGAATGGACCCGGAAATCGTATTCCACGTATGCGAATTAGTCGGAAACGAGTATAATGATGAAAATTGCAAAATAAAAAGTTCCCGCCATCTTGAATCTTAGAATGGACCCGAAAATCGTATTCCACGCATGCGAATTAGTCAGAACGAGTATAAAGATGAAAATTTAAAAAAAAGTTCCCGCCATCTTGGATTTTAGATTGGACCAGGAAATCGTATTCCACGTATGCGAATTAGTCAGAAACGAGTATAATGATGAAAATTGCAAAAATAAGTTGCCGCCATCTTGGATCTCATAATGGACCCGAAAATTGTATTCAACGTATGCGAATTAGTCAGAAACGAGTATAATGATGAAAATTGCAAAAATAAGTTGCTGCCATCTTGGATCTCATAATGGACCCGAAAATTGTATTCAACGTATGCGAATTAGTCAGAAACGAGTATAACCCAACTCTGTCAGGAATAACTAGGTACACTCTTCACGCTTCAAGTTCGTCTGTATACTCATTTTCACCCTGTATAATTATGTATGTAACACCCTGTATGTATACGTATGTATCTATCGGATCTATGATCACTTTGTATAACTATAAAACGAAACGAAAGAGCTCGTGATTCTGATTAGAAAAAATGTATAAAAGTCCATATATGGAAAATTTTATAAAACGACAACAAAATAAAAACCCGCCCGTTTGCACCTTGTAAAACACTGTTTTTACAAAATCAAAAGGTGCGTATAAACCAAGCGAACAAAGAGCTAGAACCAGAATAGAGCATTGATTCTTGATCTTTTAGTGTAAACGGAAGTTCGTTCTCAGCGTTTATACCAAAATATCAACGAGCAAGAACGCAAACCAAGAACTAGAGCGCAATCCAAGAACTGATTCTTAGAGCATATGCTCTAGAGCTGTTTAGACCAGGCGAACTTTGATTATTTATTGTCTCTGATTGAAGATAAAATTAGCAAATCAAATACGAATTACAGAGACTCGATTCCGGCATCCGACAGGCTAGCAATTAACTACATTACGATTTTTGGCGACGGGAGATTCATATGACAGCCTCATGTAAGTCATG
This sequence comes from Thaumatotibia leucotreta, assembly GCA_025490895.1. Classification (NCBI taxonomy): domain Eukaryota; kingdom Metazoa; phylum Arthropoda; class Insecta; order Lepidoptera; family Tortricidae; genus Thaumatotibia; species Thaumatotibia leucotreta. Next base: position 38,961 of record JALPQI010008584.1, read on the forward strand.
TATTTTAGTAAAATTTCGAAATCTTCGATATGTCTAATTACATCTGAAGTGTGTGCTGCAATAATTGAAGCATTGTCTGAATATACGAAGATAAGCAACAAATTAAATAGGTAGGTATATACATATGTATTATGAGCAGAGATCAGACAAAATGTGCGTCATTGTTCGCAATAATATGAACATCACTTCAGAGTTGATTAAGTGAATAATTGAACGAATATTTTCTTGAAATTTAATTTCTAAGCTTTAAGGTGATTATTTACAAAGGTTTTCATAGTTACCGGTGTCAAATTGGTAATTTTCTGAAAATGATTATAAATGATCAAGGAACTTAGTCATATCCATATTATTGGGAACAATGACGCATATTTGTCCGATCTCTGATTATACTTTATATACTTTAAAATGAAACTATTTCGAACGTAATCGGTCCAGCCGTTTTTGAATAAATACGGAACCCCACACTGAGCATGGCCCGACATGTTCTTGGTCGGTTTTTTATTTTTCTCTGAAGTTTAGTGCCTCGAGCCACGAACGGCTAGAACGAGCACGTCCCCGAATTCCGAACACGAAATAATGCTCTAGGCGACTGTTCGCACGCTCGGATGAGCGTTTACACCAAGCGAGCGACCATTCTTAGAATATTCGTAGAATATTGATAGAATCTATAAGAACAACGAAAGAATGCTCTGTCTCTGTTTACACAAAAAGAACTTCGTAGAGCGTCGATAGAATGAGCGAATGCTCTGTTAGTCTGCACGCACCTTAAGATTATGCGCAACAAAAAATTAAAAAACAAAGTTTGAAAAAAAAGAAATAAAAGAACATTTTCAGCGCGTATAGTTAGGATTTGAACCTGGTACCACTGCTTCACAGCCGAACGCATGAACCACATTACCAAACTCCCTATATCGTGGTACGGCAAAATATGCTATGTGTTGCAAGTGATCATGCGTTTCGTTCGTGGCAAGGTAGTGTATACTGTTTCAGAGCCATCTGTGCCAATGGACGAACAACAAAGGTAGTGTATATACTGTTTCAGAGCCATCTGTATGCCATGCTCACGAACAACCGTGGCGCCGTCTAGTAGTGACGACATTTCAGGTGGATGCATTTTAATGTATGCTGCTGATATATCTACTTAAACTAAATAATCTCTGTTGGAATGAAAGAGGGGAAGAGGTCGCAGCCCAATGTGATGGTCCGACCAGGTTGGCAAATCACTTTCCGCCCAGATCCATGATGCTTTAGAAGTCGCAAAGTATCGAAAGGCCTGGAAGACAACTATAAGAAACCATGTGATCCACGGAGGAGGTCATGACCCTCAGCACCGAGGAAAATGAAGCAAGGAGGAGGGAGATGTCTTCAAGATTTTGGTCTGGAAAGGGCTTTGTCATCAACATCAATAGTGAGTATATCAGTTATACGACCCACGTTCGGTTCGCTGACTATAAAGTAATTGATGTGTGTAGAGCCCCTGAATGCGTTGGACTTAAGATACAACGTAGATCAACGAAGACCATATGAAATATCTAGACTTTGTGATACAAACTCCAGTCATGATCGAAGCTCAAGGTCGACGAATTATGTGTGCCGGGGACAGACAGCTAGTCCAGTTAGGTGGATCTAACTTTGAGGAAAAGATCAATAGTAGTGCCGGAGACCACAATATCTTCTCATTCAATATCCCGCAGTATATTTCAAAACGAAATTCTTCGACCAAGTGTTACTTACGGCTCTAAAACGTGGTAGGTAACTATGGGCTTAGTAAAAAGATCACTCTATTTAATTGATGAAAGAGGAGTTCCCTACAAGATTGAAATAGGAATGTTGAGAGCCGTAGAATAACTGAAAGCACCAACGTAGCTCAAAAAATGTGTGACCTGAAGTGGCAGTGGGCTGGACATGTCCATCGGCAGATAATACGTATCATTATTATCATCATATAACGAAGATGAATAGAGTTGGTCCAAGCTCAGTTATTGTAGGAAATACATACATATTATGTTAAGGCTTGTCCACGAAATAAAGGAGACATTGCCGAATAATTATTATTTTTTAATGAGACCTTACCTTTGCATGGATGTTATTAGAAAGAAGAGCTCTTTGCCTTTCTTCTCGGACGCTGTGGTTGATATTTTTATGAATTTCTCCATAATTATGGACTTTTATTTAAACTTCAGAATTTTAGCAGTATTTCTTCTTATTTTACCATTTTGGGTCATTTAGTTTCCCAGTGGGTCTTAACTAAATTACAATATCGATACTATAATAAACTGTGAATTTCGTGTATACAATTTGAATTAACTATTTCAAGTCTAACATTGTTGAGATCGTCTCGGAAGATCGCACTTTTTTGGGCCTAAACTTTTGCATTAAGCATTATCTGAAGTTATTTTGATTTTGACGACGTTTAAGCGCATGCTTTTGAACAGAAGAATTTACGGTCCCGTGGCTGTTAGAACTACATGGAACTATTGTGTAACAGTGGAGACTGATTTTACGATGGCTACTTTATTTCGTGGACAAGCTTTAGAACATTATGGGAAGAGAAAAGTGTTATCTATTGATCAGATGGTGGTTAAGATGGTCATTGGTGATGTTTATTGAACATTTATATTGTATTTATCTCAATTATAATAAAGAATACGATCGAATTCCACTTTTATATTCACGTGACCTTCACGCCGATTTCACGCCGAAATCACGCCGCCGCCGCCGACTTTTCACCAAACGCCGCCGCCGACCATTTTGACATCGGCGCACACGTCTACAACTGCGGCACTCGGTGAATCCTGCCTATCATGCAGGAACAAAGAGTGCTCCTTTTTGTGCATTCCTTTAGTATAAGAACCTTCTAATTTGTACATTCCATTGACCTCTTTGGCAGAACAAACTAAATTATGATCTTTGTCAATGACAAAACAACCTCCCGAATCGAACATCACTCTCATATTATACTCTTTAACAAGTTTACTGACTGATATTAAATTGCAAGACATAAGGGGAACATAAAGTACATTATTTAAATTAAGTACCTGTTCTAAAGTCTTTATGCTGACGTCACCAGTTCCTTCAGATTTCACTAAATCACTATTGCCAACAGTCACTGATGAATTTGCCTTTTGAATAGAACTAAAACTGTTGTTATTGTTGAAGATGTGGGACGTCGAGCCAGAATCTATATAAATATCTTGATGAGAGACCACGAACGCGGCAGACATGCACTGGTTAACACCATCTTCTTTTGTCTTCTTCTCTCTCTTTAGTTTAAAGCACTTGGATTTCACATGGCCATCTTTATGACAGTAGCTACATGTGAATTTCTTCGCTTTGGAGAAATGACGACCTTTTGAGACGAAAGCAGTGTCAGGTTGGCACATCGCGAGCTTCCGGGACTCCTCCTGCATGAGTCTTGCTCTAACAAATTCACTTGTTACAGTCGATGTTAGGCAAGCAGTTGACATGTTTGAAACAAGTGAGTCGAATTCATGTGGCAGTCCACTTAGTAGTAGTTCAGCAATCTCACTGTCCTCGATTGTCTTGCCTATATCGGCCAACTGTTGCACTAGCTTCATTACATGGTCTATGTAGGCTGTCATACTATTATGATCCACATAACTTGCCTTGTGCAGCTCACGCAGTAAGATGATTCTTCGATATAAACCCTTGTCTTCAAATATACTGTGCAGTTTCTCCCAGGCGGCTTGTGCGCTTGTGCACTTCATCACGTATTGATAGAGAGATGGACGCAGACTAAGTGCTATTCGCGCCAGCGCACGCTGATCGCGCGCAGCGTCTGAAGAAGCACCGGTCACGCAGTCCCAAAGTCCCTCTAAGACCAGTATCATTTTTATTGTGAATTTCCAACTGTGAAAGTTGGACGCGCCTTCTAATTTTTCGATATTGTTGGAGAGAAACGATGCAGAGGTGCCACCGCCGGTAGCAGGAACAACGGGCGGCGCCATGTTGGCCGCGCCGACTCCATTTCCTGATGGAAGTGCATTTCCACCTTCGACGGTATTGTCCTCATCAGACATTCTTTTCTAGAGTGATGTAAATACGTCGCGAGTCCTTTCTTCTTCAAAACAACCCGTAATCCTGGGCTAATTAACCTGTTGTGAGGTCTGGGACACCGTCGCAGCTTCGGCGTGTTATGTCGCTGGACACACGGAGGTCGTTGAAGAGAAAAATAAACTTCAGTAAATATTAAACAGAAGCATCGGCGTTTATTTTCATAATAAATACGACACTTGCACATTAGATTGTTTAAAATACTAAAGATACAATAAAATAAGTAAAAAAAGTTTTAAGTTAAACGGTTTTTATTGCACCAAAAACTAGAAAATAAAAATTAGTTGTAACTAACCGTTAGATGCTACTTTCTGTAGATTAGTCACGTTAAACTATTATCACTGTAGTCTTCCCAAGTTGGATGCTGAAAGCCACGTTTAGCCTCTATGTCAGTGGATTAAGCGTTACCTAATCGGAAACTTTTACCAAACTGAAATAAAAACGTGGGGCGTACGCAATTGTGATTAAGTCACTATAGTTATTTAAGAACATCCATAGAAATCAAGATATACATAGTGTAATAAGTCTTGTTCTGGCTTTGATAAAAGTTATTTACCTCTGTAGAAGTGATGGAACAGATGGATTATTAATTGCAAAATTAAAGCTACGATTACATAATTATTTTGAACTTGTATGTTTCTTTATAATAACGCCCCACGTTTTTATTTTAGTTTGCTAAAAGTTTCCGATTAGGTAACGCTTAATCCACTGACATAGAGGCTAAACGTGGCTTTCAGCATCCAACTTGGGAAGACTACAGTGATAATAGTTTAACGTGACTAATCTACAGAAAGTAGCATCTAACGGTTAGTTACAACTAATTTTTATTTTCTAGTTTTTGGTGCAATAAAAACCGTTTAACTTAAAACTTTTTTACTTATTTTATTTTCAAGTTTTTAGTGCAATTGTAAAGTTAATTTCCGATACTATACCTACTTATTCTAGATCAAAGATGTTGTTTGTAATATGCAATACAATTATAACTAGCAGGTTTAACTCTCGCGCTTTAATCACGACACATATGTAAACGTAATGGACATTATTTTATGTGTAACGAGAGGGGAATCCCTGCTGAATGGATATTTTTAGAAATCCGACACTAAAAAAATGTCTCGCCCTTCGCGAACCACTCACGCTGTCATTCTATCAGCTGGAGGGCCGCAGGCCCGACGGCTCGCCCTACGTGAACCAGTCACGCTGTCACTGTATCATCTGGAGGGCCGCAGGCCCGACGGCCCGCCCTACGCGACCCACTCAAGCTGTCACTCTATCAGCTGGAGGGCCGCAGGCCCGACAGCTCGCCCTACGCGAACCACTCACGCTGTCACTCTATCAGCTGGAGGGCCGCAGGCCTGACGGCTCGCCCTACACGAACCACTCACGTTGTCACTCTATCAGCTAGAGGGCTGCAGGCCCGACGGCTCGCCCTACGCGAACCACTCACGCTGTCACTCTATCAGCTGGAGGGCCGCAGGCCCGACGGCTCGCCCTACGCGACCCACTCAAGTTGTCACTCTATCAGCTGGAGGGCCACAGGCCCGACGGCTCGCCCTGCGTGAACCACTCACGCTGTCACTCTATCAGCTGGAGGGCCGCAAGCCCGACGGCCCGCCCTACGAGACCCACTCAAGTTGTCACTCTATCAGCTGGAGGGCCGCAGGCCCGACGGCTCGCCCTACGTGAACCACTCACGCTGTCACTCTATCAGCTGGAGGGCCGCAGGCCGGACGGCTCGCCCTACGCGAACCACTCACGCTGTCACTCTATCAACTGAAGGGCCGCAGGCCCGACGACCCGCCTTGGTATACCTTCTGGTCGCATAATCTTTTTCAGGCTATTCTTTTTTGGCATACTTTTATTTGCATAATTTGTATTAGCATAAATGTACTGTCGCATAGTAATTATTTCGGCATACTACTTTGTTCGCATATTAAAGTTTTGCAATAATTTAACTTGGAATAATTTATATTTGCCTAATGTATACTACGCATATTACTGTTCGGACTAATGGTTACTAGCCATATATATTTCGGAAACCATAATTTTAGTTACCTATTTCAATAAAACACTTTTTATTTGTGTAACATCAATTTTAAATCAATTAACATGCATTTCACATATTGAGTATTTTACATAGTTTAGAATGTTCTTTTATTCTGTTGCGGGTCTCTTGAATCTAAAATATTAAAATGCGTTACTGTCTATAAATTAGGTTAGGTTAGGTTAGTGTGTTGTCCAGGCGCGAAGCGCCTAAACTACGCAGAATAGGGGGTCTGCTTCGCAGACCCCCGTCGACCTCACTGTTGTTCCCATATATAATATAAGTAGATTATACACACTTGATTTGACATGTTGAAACAATCGGTTTTCCTTAATCGCTTACCTACATTTTTTTATTACTCACAGTCACTTTTATTCAAAAAACTAAATGTGAATCTACCGTCCTTCTCCGTATACAGTAGAACGCCTGGATGCTTAGACAAATTGCCAATCGCTAACGCTTAATCGTCAATCGTAAACGAAAGGCAGCTAACTGTAATAGCATGTCAATAATGCCAGTTGGTAATCTAATTTTAGGATTAACTATTTGTATGCATCGTGAAATAATGCGTAATAATTATTATGCAAATTTGTATTTATACTGTGTGATATTAGTTATTATGACGGGTATGCCTTTAATGTGTATGCTTTGAAATATTATGCGTAAAAAATTATGCATAAATATGATTCGCCTTGTCAATATTTCGGCTAGAAGACATTATGCGTAACTATATTATTACATTCGTTAGTATGCATCCCAATAGTGAACCACCCGCCTTACGCGATCAACTCACGCTGTCACTCTATCAGCTGGAGGGCCATAGGCCCGACGGCTCGCCCTACGCGAACCACTCACGCTGTCACTATCAGATAGAGGGCCGCAGGCCCGACGGCTCGCCCTACGCGACCCACTCAAGTTGTCACTCTATCAGCTGGAGGGCCGTAGGCCCGACGGCTCGCCCTACGCGAACCACTCACGCTGTCACTCTATCAGCTGGAGGGCCGCAGGCCCGACGGCTCGCCCTACGTTAACCAATCACGCTGTCACTCTATCAGCTGGAGGGCCGCAGGCCCGACGGCCCGCCTTACGCGAACCACTCCCGCTGTCACTCTATCAGCTGGAGGGCCGCAGGCCCGACGGCTCGCCCTACGCGAACCACTCACGCTGTCACTATCAGATAGAGGGCCGCAGGCCCGACGGCTCGCCCTACGCGACCCACTCAAGTTGTCACTCTATCAAGTGGAGGGCCGTAGGCCCGACGGCTCGCCCTACGCGAACCACTCACGCTGTCACTCTATCAGCTGGAGGGCCGCAGGCCCGACGGCTCGCCATACGCGAACCACTCACGCTGTCACTCTATCAGCTGGAGGGCCGCAGGCCCGACGGCTCGCCCTACGTTAACCAATCACGCTGTCACTCTATCAGCTGGAGGGCCGCAGGCCCGACGGCCCGCCTTACGCGAACCACTCCCGCTGTCACTCTATCAGCTGGAGGGCCGCAGGCCCGACGGCTCGCCCTACGCGAACCACTCACGCTGTCACTCTATCAGCTGAAGGGTTCGCTCTGCGCGAACCCGAAGGCCTGAGAGGTCACCTCACACTATGAATAAGCGGACCGCAGGTCCGGCGCTACGTCCTACGCGAACTACCCACACTGTCAGCGGTTATGGCACACTAATAGTGGTTATTTTACACACTAATAGAGGTTAGGATTTGGAAGTGAGTATTCAAAATGTATATGTTTTTACCCATTAGCTAAAGCATTACTTTAAATTCAACATTTCGAATAACCTGGCGGTTATGGCGGGCAGTGGCACATGTCTCAGCAGCATCAGGCTTGAGGAGTTGGAAGTCAGTATTAAATCCGTCTGTATCTTTTCGTCCAATATTCCGCAGGGTTTGAAGACGAAAGTCTTTGATCGGTGTATGTTGCCAGTGATGTGATGACATACGGTACTAAACCGTGGTTGCTTACAATGGGCCTCATAAGAAGGCTCAATGTCACCCAAAGAGCAATGGAGAAGGCTATGCTAGGAGTCTGTCTGCGATATCGGATTAGAAGTGAGACCATCCGCAGCAGAATCAAAGTAACTGATATAGCTCTTCGAATCGCTAAACTAGAAGTGGCAGTGGGCGGGGCTCGTTGCGCGTGGAACCGATGGCTGTTGGTGCGGTAAGGTTCTCGAGTTGTGGTCACGTACCGGACGGTGCAGCGTAGGTAGGCCCCCCACAAGGTGGACTCATGACCTGGTGAAGGTCGCTGGTTGCAGGTGGCACAGGGCCGGTCCTTGTGGCAATCTTTGGGGGAGGCCTATACTCACCAGTGAACGTCTTTCGGCTGATATGATGATGATGATGATAATGAAATCCGTATGTTTCTACCAAGTATCTAAAGCAGTACTTCAAAATCTACATATCGCTAAACCTAGCGGTTGTGGCAGGCAGTAACACTGGAGTATCAGATTTGAGGAGTTGGATGTTAGTATTAAATTCGCATGTTTCTACTTAATATCTAAAGAACTTCTTTAAAATCAACATATCGATAAAAGATAAACCGAAAAGCGGTTATTGTGGACAGTACTGCAGCATCAGGAGTGAGGAGTTGGAAGTCAAGATCAGGCTGTTAGTATTTGATTATGCCAAACATGCCATACTTTCATTTTCACGTGTCTAACACTCTCGGTTAAGGTAAGCAGTACGTCTGCAGCATCAGGTTTTGAGGATATAAGGATACAAATATTATAATATTGCATTGTCATGGGGACTTGATAAGATTTCCAAATTTTATTGATTTCGGTGCAGTAGAAGTGGTCGAAAAATCGATCACAAGATTTGAAGCATCGACGACAGTTGATACGCGGTGAAGTTAATAAAAACGTATCTTTCCAAATTTGTCCACTCTTCAACCTGTCTCTTTCTTAACATGTCCACTTCCAAACTTGACTATTTCCTAACCAGTCCACTTCCAAACTTGACTATTTCCTAACCAGTCCACTTCCAAACTTAGCTATTTCCTAACTAGGCTCTTTCCTAATTTGACCACTTTATGATTAAAATTCCTAATTTGACTACTTCCAAAATTGTCTACTTTATAATTTACTTTTTTTATCAATATTAAACACGAATAAAATATAATAATGTAACGCCATTGGTACTGTAATAGTACATTGTGTATTAAGGGCGGTGAATAAGAAATTACGAATGAGTGTGAATTAATTTTAACACGAGCTCGTATTTCTTATACCGCCCGTGATACATACAATGTTTTTTAGAGTACACATGGTGTTACTTTACCGCCCTGAGGCTATAATGAGCACTTTTCGCACCTGCGTCGAAAATTGAAAGGGCCATATGTACTGTAAAACGTCGTACGATACACGTGCGAAGAGGTAAGTAATTCGCAACTCGTGTCGATTTTAACCACTCCCTCCGGTCGTGTTTCACGACTCGTTTTAAATTTCCTATTTTTCGCTCTTGTATCGTAATCTACTATTTCATCACATTTGCGAGTAAATAATAGTAGATTGTATTACTAGGGAGCAAAATGGTATATTGTATCGAGGGTGAGTAATGCAAGAAAAGGCTTTAGGGTTAAGGTACACGAAGGATCGGACCCGACAAATTCGTGCCGTCTAATATCAGCTATAAATACGCGTTACAAATACCTATACTGGCTGTTTTTTTTTCAACCGCTGGTAATGTTTATTCTGTACGTTGCTACCAACATAGAACCTTGATAACAGGGAACAAAATCCATTTTAATTTTCATTTCTGCCCTGTCAGCAGGGCAGAAATGAAAATTAAAAAAAAACATTTAGAAAGGGAACGAAATGCGGATTTGAAAAGAGCGGAAAAAAGGAGTGTATGTACAAGTTTCTAACGGGTCGGCAACGCGCGTTTGACACCTGTGGAGTTGCAGGCGTCCATAGGCTACGGTGACTGCTTTCTATCAGGCGAACCGAATGCTTATTTGCCACTGAAGTGTTATAAAAAAATCTAGTGTAACTGAAAACGCCTGGAAAAGCTATTGAGCAATGAAAGACCTCATGAAAGGAAACCTACCTCTGTCACTCAAACGTAGAGGCTCATGGATATGTGCATACTTCCAATCCTCACCTACGGTGCTCAGACATGGTCTTTGACGGAAGCTCAGAAGTTCAACTCGGGGTTTGCCAGCGAGCTATGGAACGCAGCATATTAGGTAAAACTAAGGAATCGTATCCGGAACTGGGCGGGTCATGTCTGCCGTATGCCGGATGATTAGCGGGAAAAAAATAACCACAGAGTGGGTGCCCCACAACTCTAATCGGAGACCAGGTAGACCCCGTCGGCGATGGCGGATAACTTAGACTCCTTTTTAAGAGATTGGCCGGATGTTGCACAGGACCGAGAAGAATGGAAATGGAGGAATGGAATAAAAATATGTTCATAACCTAACAATAAATAAATGAAATGAAATGAAATGGAAGAAGAGGGGGAGTCCTTTGCCCAGCAGTGGGACACAAAAGGCTAATATAATAATAATAACTTAATAAATCAAATGACATGTACCTTATAGGAAACTGACTATCAAAGAAAAGGACGCTGTAAGAGTGGACAAATTGGGAAGTTAGCGATTCTGGGAATGGACATGTTAGGAAAATACGAATAGGGAAATGACTGTTTAGGAAGTAGTCAATTTTGGAATGTATAAAGTGACAATTCAGAAAAAGGACGATGTTGGAGTGGACGAATTAGGAATTGGACAAGTTTGGAAAGATACAAATTAGGAAGTGGCCAATGTCGACCGGAGGGATAAAAACCGTTTAAAAATGGTGACTCGCGAGCACGTATAATTCGGGCAGATGACATTAGGGAAGAGGAAGACAAAATGCATAGATAATATAAATTACATGCATCGGATGACATCTGTCACTGTCACAGTAAAGCCATAGTTATTTATTCAATTAACAATGTACATTGTATCTGAACATTACATACCTACATACTTTTTTATAAATTACAATTATGAAGCATATTATTAACTAATTAATTAATACAATTACAATAATATTTTAATATGTCAAAGAAATTTGTATAATTATATATTTGATACACTATTACACGAATTTACACCATGTCAAAACAATAATACACAAGTAAATTACCTAACCTATACCTAACTATTGATCTTTACCATCATGGAAAAACTCATCAACGCTATAGAAACACTTCTTCAGCAATAAGGACTTCAACCTATCCTGAAATGCACCTAAGTTCATTATCTCCTTTAACTCGGACGGTAGCCTGTTAAAGAGAGCAATTGCCTGAAAACGAGAAGAGTGCCTGACGACTTTCAGTTTGCTACGTATTTTCTGTGGTAGGTCCTTTCTTCTAGTTGCCAGACGCTCCTCCCGCTCTTCTAGCTTTCAATATAAATGCTTTATTAAATCACTGAGAATTACTAGAACATATAAACTAGGCACTGTGAGAATACCTAACTCAGTAAAGTAAGTCCTGCACGATGTTGTCTGAGGAATTCTAACCATTGTTCTTATGGCTCTCTTTTGGGCTACAAAGGCGGATCGAATATTGTAACAGTAACTATTGCCCCAGAATTTTATACTGTATCGTGTCTTGGATTCCACTAATGCAAAGTAAACCATTTTCAATTGAGGTATCCCCACTTCTTCTCTGAGGCTTCTAATTGCATAACAGGCCGATCTAATTGATTTTACAAGTGAAGACAGTTCATCTTTCAATTCAAATATGCATCAATCCAGACGCCGAGAAATTTAACAGAATCAACCTGTTGAATTGCTACACCATTGGACTCAATTTGAAGCCTCTCTTTGTTTCTCGAAGTAGTCTTAAACAGTAGGACATTGGTCTTGGAGCAGTTTAGCTTTAGATTGTTGGTGCTGAACCAGTGGCTTAGACTTTCAAAGGCAAAATTGACTCTAGCATTTAGCTCAACAATCGTTTCCGCCGATTACTATGGCATTAGTGTCATCAGCAAACACAACAAGTCGCGTTCCTGGAACCGATGCTGTAACAAAAGATTTCAGATCGTCGATAAAAATCAAAAAGAAATTGGACCAAGGACAGATCCTTGTGGAACTCCACGCCGCAACTTGACGATTTTTGATCGATGTACAGTTTCACTACACTCTTGTGTCCATTTAATTTCGACGAACTGTCTTCTGTTTGCAAGGTACGACTGAAAAAGCTTAAACATTGTCCCTCTTATGCCATAGTGCTCCAACTTTGCAAGGGAGGAGCCCGTGGTCAACCATATCAAAGGCGGAACTTAGGTCTAAAAACAGACCTGCTACTTTAATTTTCCTATTTAATTGGAGCGCTATGTCGTCGATAAGTGTGGTTATAGCATCGCTAGTACCTTTGCTTTTTTGGTAACCGTACTGCCGTTCACTCAAATTTTTATTTAAATGGAAGTGTTTTAAAAGTCTATCTTTCATGAGTCTCTCGAGGAGCTTCGACAGCGTAGGAAGAAGAGATATTGGCCTGTAATTGGTTGGGTCCACTTTTGATCCCTTTTTATAAATGGGCAGAACCTTTGCTAGTTTGAACTGGTCAGGAAATGTACCAGTCCTCAGACATTCATTGAAAAAATACGTCAATGGTTCAGCAAGTATGTCAATATTCTCTTTAATGACAGTTAATGGAACCTCATCATAACCACTTGATGTCTTAGCTTTTAATTTTTTTACCAAACGATTAAGTTCGCTCACTGACACCTCTTCAAGTATCATGTCATTCTGAACTCGAACGACATGAGCCCGTAGCAATAAAAGTGCGTCCTTTGTGTTATCACTTGTGCCACTACTTTGAGTGAATTTATCTAAGAATATTGAACATACATCTTTAGGGTT